>RJWJ010020728.1:0-28718 GCA_004363605.1 Indri indri | reverse complement strand
TGTGTGTGTGTGTGTGTGTGTGTGTGTGTGTGTGGTAAGAGCACATAAAATCTCCTCTCTTAGCAAATTTTTAGTATACACTGCAATATTATTAACCATACTTCTCATGTTATACATTAGATCTCTAGACTTATTAACCCTACATAACTACAAATTTGTACACTTTGACCTACTTCTTCCCATTTCCTCCCTGTCCCTGTCCCTGGCAGCCACTGTTCTACTCTCTGTGCTTGGTTGTGTTAGGATGGAGTGCTGACTTCTGAGTTCTTTACCTGTGAGACTGCAAAACAGAAGTCTTTATGTCAGTATTTTAAAATCAGTTTAGAGGTAATAATCAGTTCATCTTCTTCAAACATCTCTTAGACAAATCGGCGTGACTCTGAGGTGATAGTTAAGGCCCAACTGACAATGAGAACACCAAGCAGGTTATCCAAGGCCACACAGCAGGCTAGAAGCTGAGCAGGGACTAGATTTGGAGAGCTTGACTCCCATCCCTGTGTGCAGACCACACTGCCTATAAACAAACTAGCTAACAGCTAAACCAGATAAACGTGTCTGAAAATAGCCCCTCGTGACTGCCAAACTTGGCCCCTTGTGCACAGTCAATAAGCACAGGAATCCAAAAGTCAGGGCCTGTTGCACACACAGCATCATGAGAACCCAGCCCTGAGAGGCCGTGCACTAAGGGCAGAGGACCAACCATCTCTGGTGGTAATCATAGTAATTACCTACAGTGTTTGCATGGCCTCCTCAGTTTTTGAAACACTTTTATGTGATTTATCTCAGATGTTCCTCCCAGACATACTAGGAGACTGCGAAATGTTATATTTTTTGTTTTAAAAAGGTGGTGCTCTAAGGAGGCTAGCGACCCAGCACTGGGAGATTAATCTGCCCTAATAAGTATGAGGAAATGCACAGAAGCCCTGGTCTCTAGATAAATACAGGAGGTGATGGCCGAGGTCAGATCAAGGGAGAACAGACAGCATTACCCTGACAGGAGGCACGGTGGAGACACAGCATGGGTAAGGGAACTGTGCACCTCTTGGTTACCAATAAATGGGCAGATGCAGCCTGTGATGGCCTAATCCCAAGTAAATGCCACGACTTTGTTATTTTGCATCCTCTCGTCTAGCACAGGATGTGGCATATAGGAAATATACAGTAAATGCTTGAAGAATGTATGAATGAAGTATTTTCCGCACACCGCTGCCAATGTATTACTCTCTCTTTTGGGGAAAATGGTTACTAAGTATCTATCAGGTTAAGGGTTAGGTGCTTTCAGGCAGGTTTTAACTTGCAAAACATCACTGTAAAGACAAAGGAGAGGACCTTTGTTTTCTCTGCTCCTGACCACACCAGGTCTAAATGCCTCTACCCAGTTTTCAAAATCACCCATGGTCAGCCCGATGCCTGCCTCTACAACCCCTCGCCCCCACTGCTCTCCGTGAGTCCTGGTGCTCTCACTGTTCATTCTGCCCTTTTTCACCCGGTCTGGTACACCTTTCTTTGTCCCCCTTTCTATCTAAAGGTTTTCATTCCTACCTCTTCTCTGGAGACTTCCTCGACTATCTTGGCCTTCAGTAATAGACTTTTCTTTCAGATTTCTTTAACCTGGAGAGTTGACATCATATATTTTGCACTCATTTTTCTCCTGCGTTCTGGAGTTATTTCATGGACTTGGCATGTTTGACTACTTGGACCGTAAGTTCTTTAAAAATAGGGCTTGTATTCAGCAGAGTGCCAAACATAGATCCAAGGTACGTAATGGAAGCCGAATAAGTAGCTTTTCACTGATTGATGAAATTTAAACACATGGCTGGAGAAGCTACCTACTGTCTTCACTATTTGGAACTTCCTGGAACAAATGTAGTGTTAGGTGTATAATATCCTCGGCCATGTGGCCATACAGGTGTTATAAAATTTCTTCCCAAAGCCAAATGAACCATACTCCTGTTTCTTCCTGTCTAATTGTCTGTCTGTTCCTTTCACCATTCATCACGTTAACCTCGATGCAGGGCCTCTGGCTGCACCTTCCCAGTCACCTCCTGCCTCCTGCTCTATCAGTTCCCACCAGTTTTCTAAATCCTTCTGCTGCTGTGATGCTGCCTCTTGGATCTGCTGCTCACTCACCTCTAAGTCCTCACCCTGAGCCTAACCACACACTCACCTGTCCTTTACTACTGTGGTCATTGAACAATGTAGCCAAGAAATTACAGAAATTTTATAGAAATTAAACTAGGGCCATGAATAATACTGATAAAAAGTAGAAATAAAATTATGTCATTGTGGCAGTCTTTAAGTTATCTACCAAAATCCTTCCTCCTCTTTTTCCTTAGCATTTAACTAGACTACATTCCCCGGTCTTCCTTGTGGTAAAGTGGAGCCATGTAACTAAATTCTTTCCAAAGATGTGAGTGGAAATGCTGTACACCCCTAACAGGTCTGGCTCATAAAAATTCTTCTGCGTTTTTCCACACTCCTTCTGTGGGTTGGATAATGTGGCCCTAAGGGTTGGCAGAGCCACAGGGTCTTAGAAGCCTGGGCCCTGTAACCACCTTGTGAAAGAGAGCTGCACTCCTGCCAGGAGCACCTGCCTTGAATGATTATATGAGAAATAGATTTCTATTGTATCTGAGCCATTATACATTTGGGGTGTATTTGTGGCAGCAGTTCAGCTTACCCTCACTAATACATCCATCAAGTGAATGAACAAAGGTAGAACCATTCCTCAGCTCTTACCTGACTCCAGAGAAGCATATGATTGAAAAGGAAATACTTGCCTAACAACAAAACGGAAAAAACCCATAAGTGAATGAGAGTTTTATTTGTATAAAATAGGGTGGAGAAACTTCATGTGATGAAGGTTCTTGTAGCAAAGACCTGGGTTTTTAATTGCTAACAGTCTCAGTAGAGCTACTGCTACCCAGTAGATAAAAAGAATTCCTCGAGGACAGATTCCTTGGTAATTTGTGGGCCTGACATATTAATAGATACTCAATAAGCACTTGTTAGCTCAAATTAAATCAAGAGAGGTAAGAGTCCCAACTCTAGCACATTTATGGAAATGGAACATGGCCAATTCTGCGTGTCAAACTTTTAAAATGATATTAACAAAGTCAAATGTCCAGAGAAGAGAATCAAGGGTAGTAATGTCTTAAAGCAGCGTTGGGTGAGAAGCATTGAGGGAATGTCAATGTCTCACCTAGGGTAGTGTGTGTGTGTGTGTGTGTGTGTGTGTGTGTGTGTGTGCGCGCGCGCGCGTGTGTTGGCAGTAGAGAGGGAGGGAGCAGGCAGTGAGAACCACGACTGCCTTTTAATGATTTGAGGAGTTGTCATGGGGAAGAGGAGATGCATTCCACATCCTTTGAAAGGTAAAACTGGAACTGAACTTCTGTTTTATATAAAAAGAGATTCCCCAACAGGCACAGACAATGGAACAGGCTGCCTTGGATAGAACCACACTTCCCCTCAGAGGAGTACTTCATTCAAGACTGGCTGCTGACAGTCTTGAGAACATTGTAGAAGGTTATCCTGCACTGGGTATGAAAAGTGACAGCAAAGGTTCCTTTTGAAGGTTCCAGACAGTGCCCAAGGAACTTGCACCAACAAGATATTCAGAAGATGACCTGTTCTGGGATCACCTGTGGTTTCCAACAGTTCTGTGCCAACTCTCAGTATTTCCCACAAGGATGACTCTTCAGCTGGCTGCAAGGGGGAGGTGCAAAGGACATCTGGGAGAAAGGGAGCCATGTGCTAAGTCACAGAATCTGTGATCTGGGTGTTTCATCCAAATCTAGTTTGGAAGGAGGGGAAAGCAGCTGACAGAGATATTTCCCTTATCAAACCATATCAGTTTAATGGAACTTTTAGTCCAGAATACCTGATGGAAAGATAAAGCCAATTGATTACCCACATCTTACTGGTTTTCAGGGATCAGTACTGGTGAGAAGGAGGAAAGGCTACCTTTACCATCTGGGCTCGTTATGAAGGCCAGGCCCAGCAAGGCACCAGGGAAGGAAGGCCCAAAGTTGGCAGTGTGAGGGCTGGAGGCGTCCGGGTGCTGGGAAACTGAGGGAGGGGAGGGGCTGTGGTTGAGAGTTTTGCCCACTCTGCAGTTTAGCCTGAGGCCTTGGTGCCTCTCTGAGAACTTTTTCTGGGCTGAAGACATTGTTTGCCAACAGCCAAACTGGGATGTCAGGACTTGTTTATAAACTGCAAACAGCTCATTGCAGCTTAGTCCAGTCTTCCCAGTCTAGACCAGTCTGGTCTCCTCAGGTTCAAGCCTAGGTCTCCTCATCCCCTTCTCTGGTAGAAAAAAGGGGGAAGGAAAAGGACTCTCTCCGGGCTAAATATCTTTCCATGAGGAAAGAGTGTATCAGCTGTCCATTCTCATGTGAGTCCAGTCACCTCCCACCCCAAATTTATCATTTCTATGTCCAATATGATTCCAACATGACTCCACAAGTTCTCCGTCAGGGGCCAGTTCAAAAATACCCAGAAACCTAACGAAGAATACAGGGCAGTGCAGAAATCTAAGAATGAAACAGGCTGGGCACCACAAGCGGGTGGGGGTGGCCTAGGGGAGGCAAATTATGGTGAACTGCGGCCAGGGAAGGCTTCACCGAGGAGCAAGAAATAAACCTGAGTCTTAAAGAATGAGCGGGACTCAGTTACACATAGAGAAAGCAAGGGAATTTCAAGTTTGAGGGACTACGCAGGGAAAAGGAGAAATATGAAAGAGTCTGTTGAGAGCCAATGTGTGGAAGAATCAGACTGAATGAATTTATTGGGGAAACTGAATACTATGTATTCAGCCTCCAGGTGCCGTTCCAACTCTAGCATCCGTGGTTGTTTGTGAGTCTCCAGACAAGAGTAACCATTCCACAGTTGAGGCTGGTGGATTAGGGAATGCATAGATAAAGTTTACCTGCAAAGAATGTGGCTAAACCTCTTATGAAATTTTCAGATCAGATGGGGAAAAGTTTTCTGGAGAAAAGCATGATTAAATAAATTATAGCTGGTTCAGTCACTAGACCAAAATTGTACTCATCTCTTTTCCCCAAATCTGCCACTTCCCATGTTTTCCCCATCTCTAATGGGCCATTCATCCAGTGAAATTAGTAGTGGGTTCTTAAAAATAATCAACTCTAGGCCAGAGGCGGTGGCTCACACCTGTAATCCTCGCACTCTGGGAGGTCCAGGTGGGAGGATCTGGGAGAAGCCCAGAAGTTTGAGGTTGCAGTGAGTTATGGTGACGTCACTGCACTCTAGCCTGGGTGAAAGAGTAAGACTCTGTCTCCAAAAACAAATAAATAAATAAATCACTTCACACCCAGATCTGAGTATCCCTGGAGTTTTCTAGGGGATGAGTTGTCTTAAAAGAAGTACTTGTTGGTCTTAAAGGCAATCAACTTTCTCCAGGACTTAATTGTAGGACGTTAAAAAACCATGGTTCTAAATGTCTCACATGGTACTTAGGACCCTTCTATTTTCCAGTTCTAGAGTAATGACACCCTTTATTCAGATTGACATCTGGATATTGAAATTAAATATTAATTTAAATAAAATAATGTTTCCATTTAGACCAACTGATGAGAATAAGAAATTCAAATGCCAATGCCCTACATAATGTTTTTACCATTGAAAAATGAGTTATGCTGTTTTTCCCACCAATACTTGCTGACTAGCACATTTACAGTGGCTGATCTATATCTCGCAGTCTATGTAAAGTATATGCAAATGAGAAGATAACAGTGAAAAAATAGAGAAGAGAGGATTGAGCATAGCGTTGAAGGAAGGGTGGGAAATGTCTTTTACAATTAAGACAAATAGAGATATCTCACTGTTTAAAAAAATGTCTCTGGATCTACTGAGAAATAAAGAAAAATTAAAAGGAATATGTAATCTAAAGAATGACTTGGAGATGTGGAACATCATGAATCAAAACATACCAAACCAGCAGAGTCCAGCACACAAATGATAAAATATCCACGCATCCTTTCCCTACCATTACTTTGAAAGGTCGAGAATTCCTTTCCTGGCAGGTCTTGAAGAATAAGGACCCAGCAGCAGTCTGACCTGGAAGTGGCAGCAGGGAGATTTAAATACTCTTGAAATCCCTTCTCTGCCCAGAATCTTGAGAGTTCTTTTTGAATTAATAAGATCAGAAGTTCTCACAAATCACAGACACGTATGAACTGCAGATGATCGAGAGAATCTTCACTTCTAAAAGACCGATGCTTCCAGGGGCAAGATGCTGCCCCAGAGCTGTAATCTGCCAGTCTGAGGGGACTGGTTGTGACAGAGCCTATCTGACCTTTTGAGCAGAAATTTCTTCCAAAGGGGAAAATATTCCCACCTTTTATTTGGAAGTTTGATTTTTTTTCCCCGTTCTTAAAGCGGTTATAACCATCCTTTCTTAAAGGAAAGTTGCTGTTGTTAGCATGGGCTTTGAACTGACTTTCCCTCTAATCTTGCTGGCAGAAAAGACTTGTTGCTAAATTAATAAAAAGGGTGAATGTGTTAAATAAGATAGAAAAAGCACAAGAAAAGACCCCCCTGAGGTACTAAGGAGACTAGAGGTTTGTCTTTGTCAGATGTTGCCAGTGCCCAGTACCAGCTATTGTGTACAGGGTGGTATCATATGATGACAAGACAGCCACTTGTTTCAAGCCAAAGGATAGGAGTGAGTGCCTGTGATCAGACAAGAGGGCAGGACACAGTTGAAAGGAGAGAGTTTCTATCACACTGGCCACACTGGCCTTCTCTTGGAGCTTTGCCTGGGTTCAGGGTTCTATGGACCTTTCTCGATTTTTTACATACCAGTGGACTTGCTAGAAAATCAGGAGAAAGCCATCCACTAAACCAACCATAAGTCCAAAGACTCTCAACATTTTCACACACTCACCAACCTCAATGGACAAGGAAGTCTACAGGCAGCACTTAAAGAATATAGAAAAGACGGGGCAGGAGGTGTCTAATTAAAATGACTTGAAAATCCCCTAAATTGCCCTTAAAGAACATTGTGTGAGACCAAAATACGCCACCCCAAAATATGAAGCATTGTTGAACTGGAGGTAACTAAGAAAAGCTCTCTGCCCTCCCTCTTTAAGCCTAAAAGCAAGACACAGATCTACAAAAACAGTAAGTCTCCTGTGCCACCGCCTCCCCACCCTCCACTTCTACCAGGGAGAACAAAGGTTAGCACTGAAGACAACTTGGGACCCTTATCAGCCTACAGATGGTGCAGAGGAATCTACATTAACAAGCTTTACTAACTGGCCTTTATCTGCCAGTTCTTTGCCTTCCTCCAAGTTGCCACCACCCCTGGAGACTTAAAGTCTTTTTCTTTTGTCTCGTCACTTCTCTAAAAATTTACCATTCTCTATGGATGCTGTATAAGCTGAAATTCAAAGCCACCTCTTTGAGAACTACTCATTCCCTGGGTGTCTGCCATGTATACCTGAAATATGTATGTTAATAAACTTTCGTGTGTTTTTCTCTTGTTAATTTGTCTTTTGTTACAGGAGTCTGTTCCAACTAAGAATCTAGGAAAGTTAAAGAAACAATTATTTTTCTTCATCTACACCATCTTTTAACAAAAGCAACAAAGTTTAATGGGTATTTTCCTTCAGGTGAGTAGGAGATAAAGTGGTGAACTTTTATGTGAAGGGCCATGTTCTTAAAAAACAAGTTCTTATTGTTTCTTTAAACACAAATTCACTCCTATTATGAGATACATCTGGGAACCAAGACCAAAAGGGACCAAGGGAAAAGTAGATTCACGTCTTTCAACTCAGCTCACCTAACACTACTGCTCACTGAGTTGAAAGATGGGCAAATCATCTTCACTATTTAAAGGGCTTTCTCGCATTCTCTCTCTCTCTCTCTCTCTCTCTCTCTCTCTCTCTCTCTCTCTCTCTCGTTTTTTTTTTTTTTTTTGCCTAACATGTCATTGAATTCATGTCAATTAAACACCCATAGGACTTGACCCCATGGTTCACGGACATATCCTCTCCAAGTCACCCTAGAACCTAAGTGAGAGCTAGAAATACAAGCTGAAGTCCAACACGTAGGGCTTCAGCCTCAAGACAAACTGGCCTCTGCAAAATGCCTTGCTTCTGGCTGCTGTCTTTGTCAACGTATACCCCAGATTCCAGCCCTAAATTATCACACTTTTCCCATTTATGATGCCTCCTCCTACCGTTAAGTGTTCTTTACACAATTCTTGGATGAAGCTTTTGGTTCAGAAGACCTTGAAAAAGAAGGATTTACAGATTTATGGCAAAAGGACCTGGAAAATCTCAAACAGACACATCTTTATTGCAACCGTCTGAATCCGTGGGAGAGAGAACAGGGCCCAGAAGGATCAACTCTGAATTTCCTCCAACTCTCGACTTCCAGTCACTCCCTTCTTTCCAAGCTCCCCACTCAGGCCAACATTTTAATCTTTCAATCTCTCTCCCTCCCTCATCGTTCCCTGTTTATTCACCTTTTCCATTCCCTCGTCTCATTTTCTCATTCTTTCTGATTGCCCCACTCTCTCTCACTCATATCCCCTCGCGTATCATCTTTCCGTTGGAGCCTGGGCTGATGGCCTCTTTCCAAGAGCAGCAGGTTTGAATCAGCTCCAGTTTAAAATGAAGGCAGGAGGTGGGGGTGGAGCGAGGCCAGGAGGGGATATCAGCTCTCTGGTGCCGAGTGTACTGTAAGCACAGCCCTCCCGCCAGCCTCTGGGCTGGCTCTCTGCTGTCTCTCCCTCTCTCTCTCTCTCTCTCTCTCTCTCAGTCTCTCCCTCTCTGCCTGGACATCCCTCCACACACAGGTATGTACAAGAGAAGGCCTAATAATCGCCTCCAGACAAAACCAGAGACCCCCAGCCCCAATCAGGCAGCTGGTTTCCATTAGATGTTCCAAGCCCTATTAATATTCTCTCTTCTCACTTATCTCTTATTATTTTTCCTCTCCCTTTCTCATGTTCCTGCCTCTGGATTCCCTCCTGGGAGGAGGCCAAAATTAAGAAGAGAAGGCTTGCCAAGCTTTGCATTAACCATCCTGTCATGCCCCAGGTCTCTGGCAGAGATGACGGCTTCTTGTTTGTCCAGTTCGCTGCTCCACACACTACAGGCAGAAGGGTTGAGCTCAGCCTGAGCTAGAGGCTGTGGCCAGGGTCAGCTCCTCTACGTGCTCTTAACAGCCTATTGAGTCCTTATGGTAGACAGTGGCTTGGGCACAGCTTTGGAGGGCAACATTCTGGGGTTCAGATCCCAGGCCCTTTGTTCACGGGGAACCTGACCTCAGGCAAGTTGTATAACCTTCCTCATTTGTAAAACTGTGCTGATAACACCTGCTTCAAAGGACTGTTAAGAGGATGAAAATGAAGGAGCTAATGGGAAACATTTAGCTCAAGGTCTGCACACAGCAGATGCTAGTGTTCTTTTCTGGCCTTTCCCTGTAAGATTTACTGTTGAAAAACCTGCCCTCCTCCTCCATGGGCCTCCTACACCTTCCAAGCAATTAACTGAGCAATTAGAGAAGAGCTAACATCTGAATACCCAAGGCCTGAGTTGGGAAGTATGTAGATGTCTGCTTCTTGTTCTTCCCTCTTCCAGCCTATTTTAAAATAAAGAAAGAGGCACAGAAAAAGTGAATGTAAACTCCCTAAATCAGAACCATGTTTACATCTGTAAATGCGGATAATAATAGTACTGACTTACAGGGTTGTTGCAAAGACTGAATGAGCACTGTTTGAACAGTACCAGGCCGGGTAACTATGCAGTAAATGGTGGCCATCCTTCCCAATCAATACATCAGGCCCAGTTTCTTATAGTCTTGCTCCTTTGTCATGTCATGGCTATTCCCAAACTGACCAGGAGCCTGGGTAACAATCCAGCTGGCATTTGTTCATCTCACTTCTGCACGTTCCTCCGAAGAAGTCCAGCCACTTTGGTGGCTCTGGGTAAATGGCAATCCTCACAGTGGAACAAACTCTGGAAGCTCCTTAACTGGCTTTCCCATCAGGGGATGAACCTTCGAGAGAACATGCACTGAGCAGTAGGGGTGCCTTTCCTAAGGCTTAGCTGTCCACACCCATCAACTCCATGACCTTCCTGAGACCAGAGCCTTCACCTGGGAGTGCAGCCCATGATGAGTGGCAGAGATGACCGGAACAGAGCCCAAAGTCTTCAAACTGGTTCAGGAAACTGGTGCCCAGTCTGCCCACTCCACCTGTGTCCTGGGCTGAGGGTGAATGGAGAGTACTGCCCTCCTGGCACAGAGGCAACTATAGCGGAGAATCCCAAGACCTGAAGTCCACAGAACTGAATTCCTGTCCTCTGCACATAAACCAATCTAGACTAATAGCACTTGGTAAGATGAATTTTTTTCTGTATTTATGGTTTTCTTTGTGCTGTAAGTCAGCCTTATCATACACTGTAGTGTCAGCTAGAACTTGTTCTGTTAGGTAGATAGCGAGGGATTCTGGGTCTCCTGGGACGAAAGCAGGTGCCGTTGCCTTGGTACAATTGCCCCACCTGGAAAGAAGGACGAGGGTGGGCCCCAGGCCCCCACCTTGGTCCTGCCCCACTGTAATCCTCTCCCAAGCAACTGCCGTACCTGGGGAAGGAGGGAATGCCCTATGAATCTGCCAATCAGAACTCAGTGCACCAGCTGCAAAAGAGTGCAGAAGACTCTCTAGCCCAAGGGCCAAGCAGCGTAGGTACCATAGAGTCCAGAAATTGAACTAGAACAACTCGCATGTGTAGTTAAGACTCAGATCATGCAACTCCCAACCATCCAATCAAAGTGGTTCCATGGTGACATCTGAGCCACAGGGAGGTCCCAATCCAGTGCTATAAAACAAGACTGAGACCATAACCAACCCCTTTTCGCCTTCCTTTTGCTCTCCCTTTGCTGCGACAATGGGTCTGGTTGTCATCCATGGTGTATGTATCTCACCCTGTAAACCTATTTCTTGCTCTTGCCCTATAATCCTATCTTTTTCTCCTCAATAAACCTCATTTTTGTGCTTGCCTTACTTTGGTGCGTCTGGTCATTCTTTAGCCATGAGCTCGCCAAGAACCGACACTTCAGACTGAAACCTGACAGTTCTGTCACTTCTTTGATGGGTGGCATTGGGTAAGTTTCTTAACCTCTCTGAACCTCCATTCATTAACCTATAAAATGGGGCTAACAACCTTACAGCCTTACAGATATATCACATCTTTCTCAATAGACTTAGCCATGGATGCTCACTTTTATGACTACTTACTCTGTCATTTTACTACAATTTAATTCCACTTCCCTTTATTCTATCCATAGTGCAGTCAGAAAACAGCTGGTCACCATCATCCCTGTACACAACTAACTACCTTCCAAAGACCTGAAAACAGTTAATAAATCATTCTTCAGCCTCTGAACTTCAGGTTAAGTAATGTCAATTTCTTTAATCTTCCTCCAAAGATCCTATCTGAAAATCTTGAATAATTTTATTTTTGCCTTCTGGTCTCTCTAAAAATTAACACCTCAGGTTTTAGTGCCCAAACATGAATGTATTATTTTAACAAGGGCCTGACAAAAAATACTGACTGTTTAATTCATCTAATTCATGCTCAGCTTGGGTGCCCACTAGTATCCCTTCCTCTTTTTTTTGCACATAAATGTCAGATAATTCAAATATGCAATAGAGAAGAAAGGCCAGTGTTTGCTCCTTTAAGAAGGCAGCCCTACAGCTTACTTGTTAAACTTTGTCCCATTTGTTGGGGAAGAAGAAAAAGAAAGAAGTATCAGAAGGGACTCTGAAGGAAATCGTTAGAGTAAGGAGGAAAGCTCTTAAGAGACGTTTTCTGCCCTCTGAACCTTCCTTGCTCCACTGGGTTCTCCCATGGTGACAGTGCAGCTCATGTAAGTCTGTGCTGCGCTCAGCCCCTGCTGAGCCGGGCTGGGGCAGGACAGGAAATCACCACTCAGAAAATAAATGACCTGTCCCAGAGTCTTTTGTTAATGAGTCCAGGGCATAATAAATCAAGGTGACCCAGTCTCAAGAAACACAAGCCTGTTTAAAAACAAAAAAAAAAACCCAAACCCCTAAGCCCCAGAGGAGAAGAGGAGGAGAAGGGAGAGGCGACCGCAGGGAGTCCTTATAAATCACACCCAAACGAAACTAGTGCAGATGTTTCCAGTTTCAGACCCACTCAAGAGGCAGAGAATAGACGCATGTGGACGTGAATGAAAGCGGCTATCCGTTCTGAGGGAAGACAGGAGACGGCCGGCTCGGTGGACAGGCCCTCCTCTCACTCGGTGTCCTCCGGCGTTTGGTGGCACCGTTTGCAAGTTCCTTTTTAATGTTCTTCAGGCTGTCACAGTTCACTCTGCTTTTTCACCTCCTCCTGGGTCTCCCTCTTATCAGCACAGTAGGGGTGTCTGGAGCAGGGAAGAGGCCTAAAGCCTCTTGGAGGAGAGGACCAAGGGCCTCTTGTCTCCAAATGTGGGTCCCAGCTTCCTCCGGTGCCAGGTAAATCATGGGAGGGTCTTAGCTTACCAAGCAAATGGCAAGCTCTCTGAGGGTGAACTCTAACAACAAAATAGAATGTCAGGCTGGAAATAAATATTCCATTACGTGGTAGAGTAATAGGAGCCTATGGATCTAGGGTGAGCTATGGTGTGAGACTCAGTTATGTGCAGAGGGCTTTTCATAGAACCAAAGTAGCCTGGTGAGGTAAGTGTCACTGTCCCTGTTTTACATACGAAGAAGCTGAGTAAAAAAAGAAGCTAAGGTATAACAATAGGCGTGTCTAACGCACTTTACAGTTTGTAAAGGCTTTTCACAAACATTATTTCATTTGCACACTACCTGGATAGTAAGTTGTTCTTCCTTTGCCACAGATGAGGAAACCTAGGATGAGAAAGGCTTTACAAACATCTCCAGGCCACACAGCCCATGTGTGGAGGAACTCAGGCCCACAGCTAAGCTCTCGATTCTAAGACTGTTGTGTTTTCTATTCAACCACAGCTATTTGCCAGGGTCCCGGGGTGAACAATGGGCTGATAGGGAAAGGACCCTGAAAAGGGAGGGAAAACTGTGGCCAAAGTCTACCACTGTCTAGTGTTTTGTAGCAGCTGGGCGGTAGATGAGTGGATAAGAGAAAACTGTGACTTGAGATTTTTCACCATTGTTCCATGATAGAAAACCCTTCATTCAGTCATTTCCTTCCCTCCTTATAAGCATGGCCTCCTCTGCTCACTCTCTCTTATCATTTAAAAAGAAATGACGTCATACCAACTGCTTTTTCAAAAATAATTACCTTTGCTGAATTCAATCCCAGCCATTCACCACCACAAATTTTTGTAATGCATTATCGCTTTCAAAAGTCTTTCATATTTGTTACCTCCTCTGAATCTCTTAATCAGGACTGTAATTTATTTACCTTAAAAGAAACTGAGACCAGAGCGACTTGCCCATGATCTCTCCACAAGCAAGAAGGTAGATCCATCCCCCTAGCCTGGACTGTCTCCAAAACAACACAAGGAACCAGACACCTTTTTCCATGTTGGTTTTCTTCATATTACCCACGTTCTGCAGCAAGACAGATATCACCTTCTTCCACTAGGACTCCCCATGGACTTCCTATACCAGCCAGCTCTGCTTCCTTTTGAAATAAAATAATGAGTTCTCATCCAAATAGGAGTTCAAATGTTTGCCCATCTACACAATGTTCTCAACCACAACAGGAAGATGCCACAGCAGGCTGCCTAAAATAAACCAAAATAAACCCATAGCTTTTTAATTGGCCCAAGACCTAGATCTGCAGAACAGCAGGCACACCCATGAAAATTAGGACTGTTCTAAGTATTTTAGGTCAAACAACAGCCTTCTACCAGAACAGACCATGGCTTTAGGTTTCCTTTCCTTATTTTTGTTTGTTTTTTGGTTTTTGGTTTTGGTTTTTGCTTTATTTTGTGTTTTGGTTCTGCTCTGTGAGTCCAGATCTTTTACACTCAAATGTTGACTCTCAGCTGGGTACCCAGAGACAAGACGCCCAGGATGTGGGCATTCTGAGGAATTCTGGCATATCTGTCCTCTATTATGAAAGGCAGTCATTTATTCAACAAATATTCCTGAATTCCTACTATGTACCAGTGGCTGTGTTAGGTAGTGGAGAAGATTGAGACTTATGTTTTATACTATACTTGCCGCTAACCAGCAAGGAGACATCGGGCAAGATCTTCCTCCCCTTTACAGACATCAGTTCCTGCCTCTGGAAAAGGAAAGTGTGGCTTGGTTGATGTCTAACTCCTTTCTAACCCTGCGGCTCTGCAGTTCATGGGAATCCGTGTTGATGGAGCAGGCCTGGGTGCAGCACCTAAAGAAAAGAATAATGTCCTTTTAATTTACTAGTATAAAGAACTGGAAAAGGAGGAGGTAGAAGTGGAAACTATATTTTGCAAGAAAAGCAGATTTTGCAGTGTAGCAGAGGAGAGTGGCTACTGAGTTTTAAAAATCCTTTATATATGAAAGAAAACATATGAAAGAAAATTCTCAAATACAAGTATGTGTATCACTTTATGCTCTTTTTACATATATATATATATACACACATATAAAATATATAGCTATAATCAGCTCATGCATAATATTTTTCATTCACACTGGCAAGGGCTGCCATAGGGGTGCACCCAGGAGGCAATGGGAGCACTGAGCACCTAACCCAATCTTGGGAAACAGGGGAAGTTTCCCAGAAAAGATGACATTCTAGGTAGAGTAAATGGGAAGTGAGAGAGCAGGAAAGGTCCCACATTAAGTCATTGACAACAGTATTCATGTCATGGGAGGTAGTAATGAGGCCAATGCCTGTCTCAGTTTGAGCTTACCAGGTTTCAGAGGAAGTTAAACACTGGAAAATACTTTGTATGTTAATTATAACTACCGTCTATGAAGCACCTTACCATGAGTCCAGAGCTTTTACATTCAGTAACAATCCTGCAAGACAGGATTACAAATGAAGAAACAAAGGCAAAGAGAAGCCTAGTATTTAATCCCTAGTATTAAATAGTAGAGCTGGAATTCAGACACAGGCATGGTGAGTCTGAAACCCATGCTTTTTCCATTCTACTATCTGCTTTTACCACAGACACATGACTATTATGGGGTGTGGAATTAATTAATTGATTGATGGCCTCTGCTAAGAAGAATGCAGTTTTGCTGATCTACTCTAAAGAATTCATAAAAATCCATCTGCAAAGAGTTTTGCAAATGCAGTTTGACAGGGTCTCAGAACCATGGCCTTTGTAATGTATCACTGTCCCTAGCACTCTGCTCTGTATACAGCAGGCAGGCATTTGAAATGTACCATTCTCTATCTGGCTGCAGATGTGCCAGTAAAATCCAATATTCTTAAATCAAGATAAATTAAAGGACACTGACTTCCTGAAGAGTTAGAAAATTCTGAAAGGCCGCAGAAATCCAGTCTGTAGCCCAAAGCTCTAATGCAAAAATCCTCATTAGATACCTTTCAATAATAATTTTAAATGATCACACAAAGTGCTTAAGATGATATGACCAAAACAGAAACATGAATTCTTTAAACTTATGTTGAATTTCTGTTTTAGATTTTTTTTGAGAATTGCTCCTTCCTGTCATCTTTGGCCCAAGTGTATCTACCTTTTATGGGAAACTGTGAGTCTGCTTGGGTGAGGCAAAGACACACATTCTTGTCTTGAAAGAACAGACTTGCATTCCTATGAGTAAAATAAATTAGACCCAGTTTCTCTGTCCATTAATTATGTGGAATAAACAACCTTCTCCTGTTCTGAGAGAAGCACAGGAGACCAGTACAAATTTCCTCCACAGACTCAGGGGAAAGATCACTTGACTATCCAGGAGAACGCCTGTGGTCTGGGAGGACTCAGAGGATTGGAACAGGCCAGGCTCTGCCGCCAGATGTTTGTAAGAAATCCTCTGATGGAGACAATCCCATGATACAATCCACAGAGGACAGCTGCGCTGGGGGGAGGGGACTAGAATTGCAGAAGAGCAACAGAGTGAGAAAGAATTTGCATCCAATTCTGACCCTAGGGAATATTCCAATTCTCAACCCCAAAGACCGCATATGGAGTTTAGGCAATGTACTGGCCGCGGAACTTGTATTACTTTAGTTAGAGTCTTAGAATATGCCAGAAACATCACTGGGTGGGGGACAGGGTGGGTGTGGGTAGATGGGGGTGGAGTAGAAGTAAAATAATGCATGGCCTCTGATGCTCTGTAGTAAAATTGAACCTGCTGGGATTTGCAAGAGAATGGAATGTCACCACTGCCGATCTAAAGGACAGGAGAAATATGGCAAATAAGAGAGAAGTTTCAGAGCCGGAAATGTATTGTGTTATTGGCCGCAGCGCACCCAGTTACAGCACTCGGCTTCCCAGACGTCATTGCGCTGTAGGTGAGGCCACGTGGTCCACTTCTGGCCAATGAGAGATGGGCGGAACTAGTTGAGTCAGAGATTAGAAAACCACTCGGCTTTGCCCTTTGCCCCGGCCTTGTCTTCTGGACTGCAGCGCGGGCAGGATGGCCGCCATCTGTGGACCGTGAGCGTGACGGCTGCATACCAGGCTGGCAAGCAGAAATACGGAAGCAGCCTAGTCCGTGCAAACGCTGCACTAATTCTGGGCTGCTGCCTACCTCCACTGGTTATTACGTGATACATGGCTTGTTTAAGCCACGGTTGGTTGGGCTTTTGTTGCATGCAGTCTAGCATAACCCCTAATTGATGGTAGTCTGAATTCAGTTAAATTCAACATTGATCACCTATAACGTGCCAGATGCTGTGCTAAGTTTGGCAATGCAAAGATAAGGAAGGTATAACCCACGACCCTCAAAAAGTTTACAATCAAGTACATGAGAGAAGAGTTGTTATGTTTTAAAGTAGAGGTTTGTTTAAAGTGTTATGGGACCAAAGTCATTATCAATATTAACAAGGACACAAGTACACTGGGGTAAATTATATGGAATTTATCTCCTTAGTGTATTCTCACCTTATCATACATGTACATATGTGAGTAAATCCCATTAACACACTGAATATTCGCAATCCATATTATTGATTCATTCTGCCAAATCGTGAAGTCACAGTTATTTTATCCCCCTGTAAGTACCACTTTACGTTTGTTTATTTTCTCTGGTGGGGTCAGAGGACTTCCATGTTTCCTAAGTAAATTTCTCAAACCTTTGTCAATTCCTTATACACAAGAGAAACCCCAAGAAGTCCATGGAAAAATAAACTCAGTCTCAAAGAGCAGTACTAACAAAGGACAGTCTGGTCTGAAGCACGCCCTGAGGTGAATGCCAAAGCGCAGTAGCAGCATTTTAACCCAATGGTAGCATCTACATCTACTTCAGCAACTGTTGTCTCCACCCGTCTCCCTAATTTTCTGTGACTCACTCCCTCTGTGCCTGTCCTTCTTTCCCTCTCCCTCACTCCCCATCATCCCCTTCTGGTCTCCTGGATGATATCAAATGCTGCCAGGTTCTCACACTCCACCTTTCTCTCTCTTATTCAACCATGAATTAAGAATAAAAACATTTTTTAAAAGTTATTTGTTGAGATTTTTATCTGAGATTTTAATCTTTGAAGCTGATGATTGGATTAGTTGATATTTCTTAAAGATGAAATAAGTTGCTTAAATTTTTTTTTTGAAGTAATACCTTCACTTGGTCCAAAAGAAAGGATATATGTAATATATCTCCTGCATATCTCTGTCTCTCAGCCACCCAGTTCTTTTACTCAGGAAAACCAACATTGCCAGTTTTTTTGTCTGTATCCTTGCAGAGCTATTTCATATGTAAGTAAATATATACCACTCTTTCTCTACTTTGTCCTGCAAAAAGATGGTATGCTTAACACATTATTTTGTACCTTGCTTTTTTCACTTAATATATCTTAGAAGTCTTTCTACATCAATACATTAAAAAAGCATTCTCATTTGTTTTTAAGCTGAAAAATGTTCCCTTGTATAAATGTATCATAATTTAACCAGCCCCCATCCCCTATTAATGGACATTTAAGTTGTCAGCCTTTTTTTTTTTTTTTTTGGAGACAGGGTCTCACTGTGTCACACAGGGTAGAGTGCAGTGGCATCATCATAGCTCACTGCAACCTCAAACTCCTGGGCTCAGGCAATCCTCCTGCTTCAGCCTCCTGAGTAGCTTTCATAGAGACAGGGCCTCACTATTGCTCAGGCTGGTCTTGAACTCCTGGCCTCAAGCAATCCTCCCTCCTCAGCATCCCAAAGTGCCAGAATTACTGGTGTGAGCCACTGCACCCAGCCCAACCTTTTATTATTTAAAATAATGCTGCAATGAATAGCTTCATCCATGCATCATTTAGCCAATGAGAGTATTTTAGGATAAATTTCTAGAAGGTAGTCAAAGAGTATGAACATTTGTGATTATAATGCATTTTGCTAAATTTTCATAATATATACTACTTTGCAAGACCACTTACAGTGTATGGGGTGCCTATTTTTGTAAACCTTCCCCAGCATAGTTTTTCAAACATTTTGGACTTTGTCAATTTGATATCAGTGAAAAATAGTCTGTCAATGTATTTTAAATTAGTTTCCCTTATTGTGGATGAATCTCTTCATCTTTCACACATTTAACAGCTGTTAGTATATTCTTTTCTGTTAAGTATCTATTAATATTCTTTACTCTTTCTTCTTTTGGGTGGTTAGGGTTTTTTACATTGATTTTTCCAAGTTCTTAGGAAAATTTAACCCTTTGTGATATAATATGCACTTTTTTCCCCAGTGTTCACATGTCTTTCACTCTATTTATGGTACCTTGCAGAGGTGCTTAGCTTATATGTAGTCAAATTAAGTCATTTATTTATTTCTGATTTCTAGGTTTTGTTTCATACTTAGAAAGAGCTTCTGATAGAAGAGTTCTTTATTATCTTCTTAATCATCATATTGAATGTCAATCAACATATTTTTCCTTATATGACTGGTACAAATTAGAGAATGATCAAGAATCAATGCCAGTGGTAGGTAGGGAGTGTGTAGCAGTAAGAATCTGAATTCATATCCTCTCCACTCTGGTTGTGTTGCCAGGCAAGAGCACTTGGACTTATTCTGCCATCCACCCCATCTTGTTGTCTGCAGTAGGGAAATGAACATGCCCAAAGTGCTATAGGTGAGGCGTGTATGAAATGAGAATGCTAAAATGCTTTGATGACATGTGTAAATGAACATTTGAATTTTTTCACTTCCGCAAATCACAGTCTTATATCTTCTGCTGGACAACTAGGTGCTGTCTGTCTGCGTAATGTCGTTGTTATTGTTTGTCCTCATAGGTAATGATTCTGGCATGGGAAGTATAGCAAAACTCATTATAGCTAAAAAAAAAAAAAAATTCCCCCAGTACATTGCAGTCGAAAGGGAGAGAGAGTCAATCAGTCAACAGGTGTACTCCTTGATTGTGCAGGCCTTGAGAGTGAGCCAAACGTAGACAGATGTGTAAGGAGGCAATTATAACAAGTTAGAGCCATCCTGCTTCTTCTGCCCTCCCTTCTTCCCCAGCCACAGTTCCCAGCCTCATGAGGCCCAGATCCCTTCTCCAGATGAAGTCAGTGTCTTACACAAGAACCTGAAGTAGGAAAAGCTGCCATCCTATGGAATTGGAAAGACTCCACCTGTGAGGAAGGGCAGTTCCCAAGGTATCAGCTTCCAAGTCTTCAGAAACAACAGCCCCTACGTTCAACGTCCTTACAACATCAGAAGAGCAGAAAAGCTGGCCACTTATGAGCCCAAACTTTGCTCTAGAGCATCTCAGCTTCTTCCAAGGAACGCCACTCAGGCTTTAAGAATTTGTCCTTCAATGTTCTCATTTTTGAGGGCATCTCGAGCCAATATCCTGCCCATACAAGAAGGTTCTCAACTGAAAGGAGTGGCCCAGAAGCTCTACTAGCATTGGGTCACTTTAAAGATATTAGCCTCGATCGTCAGGTCCTCCCAGGACTTGAGCTGTAGGGAGATAAATGGTGGAGCTGCTTGGGATCCAGAAGAATAGAGTTATGGGAAGCCGCAGAGGCCAGAATAGTTTGGTAGCCTCGCTGGTGTTAGGAGGGCCCCATCTATTTCTGATTTGGGTAGAAAGAAGAGGGGATTCATTTACATCAGGAGACTCAGGAGAGCTAAGCAGGAGGCTGTGTCTGAGGGAGAAGATGTTATATCCAGGGGGATCGTACAGGTGGATACCTTTGATGTCCCCTGAGTAAGATTCAGATGGTTTAAAGACATTTTCTACCCGAAACTATGGTGGCGAGTTGAATCTTGAGCACGAGAAGAGACCAAGAGCTGTAAGAGAAATGGCTACAAGTCATAGACTGAGAGGTGAAGATAATCAGCCAGCAGGAAAGGAAAGAGTGGCCATTCATTCATTTAACCACCCTTCACTGAACCCTATGCCAGAGGCTGGTGAATGTGCCGGGGACATAGCAGTGAACAAAACAAAGACCCTGCTCTCAGGGTGTATGTATTCTAGTGTGGGAGACAGATGATATGATCTATAACATTTATAATAAGATGTTAAACAAGATATGTACACAGTGGCTATAAGTGCTAATCAAGCCAGGGAAGGGGTAGATAGCTAAGCCATGGAGGGAAGATGCCATTTGGTCTGAGAATGACTTGGTGGTAATGAGGTGACATTTGAGCAGAGTGGGAATGAAGTGAGGGAGTGGGACATGCAAACACTGAAGGGAAGGACTTCAGAGGCAAAGGGAATGGTAAAGCCAGAGGCACGAATGTGATGGCTGTGGGAGGTGCCACAAGGAGATCCATGTGGCTGGAAGTGAGTGAGGAGGGTGGCATCATAGGAGATAAGGTCACAGAAGTTGGGGGAGTGGGGTCATGGTGCAGGTCACACGGGGCCTCGCAGACCAAGGTAAGGATTTAGGAATTTATTCTGAGTGTAATGAGGAGCCACTGGGAGATGATGTACTCATCAGGTTATTGGAGGGCCTGGAAGCCACCGTACCATCTTGTGTGATTTTCCATGCTGTACTTCCCTCTTAGCCTGTGAACAGAGTGTGCCCCCAGACCCCAGGGAAAACAGTTGTGCCCTTTCAACAACCAATTGTGCAGTTCTGGCTGAAAGACATAAACAAAGGCAGTTACTCTCAGGCCATTTGAGCAAAGCCTTCCCCATCTCAATGCTTATAGCTACAACTGTGGTCTTGCAGGTGGGGGCTGCGTTGGCCCCATTCTTGAATTGCATCATCTGTACCAGTAAGTGTTTGTTGCTGGAATACAGGGAAACAGCTTCCACTTCCCTGCCCCTGAATTCTTTCTCTCAATCTCTCATAGACAGGGCTTCTGCTTAACAAAGCCTAAAAGGACACCTGCTATGCCCATTTTCTTCCCCCAGGGACAAAGTACCAGCAAGCCTTCACAAGCTTCTTCCTTACATAGGAAGTGAGACGTCACCCAAATCCCCATATAGCTAAGAAATGAGATTTGTCTAATGCATTTACAGGTTCAATCTGGAAAACTTTGCAGTTCTCATAAGATTCAAATGCATTAACAGACGTACACACAGAAGGAACTCAGACCTCAGAAGCTGATTTCTTTCACAGGTCTTCTTCCTTGAAATCCTTAGAAAATGCAGGGGGTTTTGTTGTTTGTATGTTTTGTTTTGTTTTTATCATAAAGTTCTTGAACATACACACACCCCAAAGTTATCGTGTTGTCAAAGACTATTTAATAACCTAGAAAGATGTTCAAATGAAACAGCATGTTCATATGATCCTGTGTATGTATGTATGTGTATGTTCTAAGCACAGGTAAATATGCATCAATATACCCACCAAAGCAGTAGGATTATCCATGATTTCTATTTTTTTTTTTTTTTTTTTTTTTGAGATGGAGTCTCACTCTGTTGCCCTGGCCAGAGTGCCGTGACGTCAGCCTAGCTCACAGCAACCTCAAACTCCTGGGCTCAAGCAATCCTACTGCCTCAGCCTCCCGAGTAGCTGGGACTACAGGCATGCGCCACCATGCCCGGCTAATTTTTTCTGTATATTTTAAGTTGTCCAGCTAATTTCTTTCTATTTTTTTGGTAGAGACAGGGTCTCGCTGTTGCTCAGGTTGGTCTCGAACTCCTGAGCTCAAACGGTCTGCCCGCCTCGGCCCTCAGAGTGCTAGGATTACAGGCGTGAGCCACTGCACCCAGCCTTATGATTTCTATTTTTATCTTTTTAATGTGTACTTTCAAATTTAAAAGATATTTTCATAAATACTTACATCTCAACCAACTGAACATAATGTCATAAAGTTAGTTTCAACCTCAGTCTTCCCATCAAACTGCTCTCTAAAGAAAGGGCCTTGTAAGTCCTTCCAACAAATCCCCTTTGCAATAGAGCAAGTGCGTGTGGTAAACATTCACCCACTGATCTCCTGACCCACCGACTGCCCCTCCCCCTCCTTTGCAGGCACTTGCACATGGCTTAGAATCATTCACACACAGGAACTCAGAATTGGAAGAGATTTTGGAAATGATCTTTCCCAATTGCCGGCTCATGCATAGTTCTTCCTGCTGGGGCTCATCTGGCCTCTACTTAATCACGTCCCAGGATGAGGACACCTGGGCAGTGAGACCAGCCATTGGTGGATAATGGCCCTAGTCAAGGAGGTCCACCTTACGGGGAGGAAGTATCCACCTGCCACCCACAGACCCCACACCCCAGATCTGTGACGGTTCATAGATTTAGGAACTCAAGTCACAGGAAATAAAAGCAGGAGTGAGACAAAAAATCGAAGTTTACACTTGTTTTTGTGTTGTTTTGTTTTGCATGAAGGATCTATTTTAGTTTATCCTGGTTTCTTTTCCGTGCTGTTTGGCTCTGCTCCAAGACTTGCCTTGTTCTCTGTATCTCTCTTTTTGTGTCAGAGGTTTCTTTTTCTCCTAGGCAAGCACCACAGAAGGGTTGCTCCCCCTTCGCCCTGGCCACCTTGATGACGCAGGCCATCCCTGCTCTCTCATTCCCTGCCCTGGAGACTTTCTTTCTCTTTTCCTTTTATTTCCATCACCTTTTCCTCTTATTCTTCAGAACTCTTTGTTCTCCTTCCCCTTCAGGGTCATATTAAAACAGATATCATAAGGTCACAACACTCTGAATATGAGTCAAAATAGAAGCAGTGTCTAACTATAAAACAAGTTTATGAGAGAGAAATTTTTTTTTCATATATTCACAATGATGATTATTTCAATGCTTTTTCTTATTGCGGTAAAATACACATAACACAAAATTTACCATTTGAAAGAGTATAATTCAGTGGTGTTAAGTATATTCACAGTGTGGTGCACCCATCACCACTATCTATTGTGGAACTTTTTCAACACTCCAAAGGGAAATCCCTCCCCATTCTGCCCTCCCCCAGCCCCTAGCAACAGCTAAGCCACGTTCCGTCACCATGGATTTGCCATTTCTGGATATATCATAGAAATCTGTGGTTCCCACTCCCGGGGCCATGGACCCGTATCGGTTAGGGACCAGGTAGCAGAGCTCCTCTCCTGCAGCCACCCCCTGCCCCTCAGTGGAAAATTTGTCTTCCATGAAACCAATCCCTGATGCCAAAAGGTTGGGGACCCCTGTTATAAATGAAATCATACAATATGTGGCATTTTGTCTCTGGCTTCTCTCACTTAGAATAATGTTCTCAAGAGTCATCTCTGTTGTTGCATGTATCAGAGCTTCATTCCTTTTTATGGCTGAATAATGTTCTACTATGTGGATACGGCACATTTCGTTTACCTATCCATCAGTTGACGGACATCTGGGTTTTTTCCATCTTTCGGCTATTATGCGTATTGCTACTTTGAACTTTCGTGGACAAGGTTTTGTTTGAACATGTCTTTTTTTTTTTTTGAAATATCCATTTTTTCCTCCAAAACACAAGCTTGTTTATTTGTTTCTAAGCAATGCTTAGCTTGTCCATGGGAAACCCTAACCTGTTTCCCTATTTCTTTCACTCTCTGCTTCCCTGCACAAATTTGCATGTATATGTGTCTTCACTCAGACAATTTGGAATTCATATTGGCAAGTGGGTTTCCTCCATCTTATAGAGGTGATTTTTTTTTTAAATAAGTGCAGTGAATGTGTCCAATTCAGAAAGGCCTTAGGCCTCGGTTCTCAGCTTCCCCTAACAAGGCCTCTTTCCAGCTCGATTGCAGGAAAGCTGGCTCCAGCCGCTCAGCCAGGAGAGGCCCTGCCTCGGGCCTCAGCTCATAAAGCCAAGGTGTGTCTGAGCCCCACAGCGCTGTCAGGCTTAGAATTTGAGCCTGCACTGCTGGCCGCTGTGAGAGCTCAGCGCTCCCTGCCAAGGCCTTGGAGAGCCAGGGCCCACAGAGAAGGGGAGAGCGGCGTCAGATTTCTGCCTGCAGATGGTGACAGGGCTGTTCATCTGACATCCCCACGTATGGTTTCTCTGTGAGCAGCCACAGACTTTATCAGCGTTCAGGATCACATCACGAAGTACAGTCTGAGTATCCCGCCTTCTCCTTTGCCTCCTCTCAGAGATGCAGATAGGATTGCTGCTTTTCCCTCCACCTCCCCCCTTATTCCTGCGTTTCCCCCTCCCCTCTCCTCCGCAGTCCCCGCGCTCCCAGGTCTGTTTCTCTACTGCTTTTCCGAAAAAGGCTCTTAGCTCTCTCCTGTCCTTTTGATTCCCTCCCCCTCTTTTCAGCCTCCAAGCCTTTCTCTATCGACTCCCTGTCTCCTGGCCTTTCTCCGTGTGCCTTTTGGATCTGTTTCCTTTGACACTGGTCCCAGGCCCGCTGCCAAGTTTCAGACCCATTAGCGAGGTGCCTTGCTGACTGAAACACAAATCAAGACGGATCCGGGTACAATTAGCAGCTGCTCGCACCTCATCTGGAAAGCATTAGCCGCCACTGAGAGTGGAAGGAGGGAAGTACGGGGAAATATGGATGCCAAACAGAATAGATCTCCTATTTTGGAGCATGAGAGGATCCTGACCCAGTAGACGCAGAACTGAAAATAAGTTACAACTCGACAATGCGAAGTTGAGAGGGTTGTTCATTTACCTTGGCTATCCTTTGGCATCTATTCAAGAGACAGAGGGTCCTTCATGCTTGATTCAGATGTATAAATATCATCCAGGAAAAGGGGTGTCTGTTCCATTTAATCCAGATAACCTAACACTTGTGAGACCCAGGAGTCCCCTGCCTGCTCAATTTTAGCGTACTGTCACCGTGGCACTGTTTCTAGAAATTTAATGTGCCTAAGAATCACCTGGAATTGAGTTAAAAATGCAGATTCTGGTTCACTAAGACTGGGAAGGGGCCTGAGATTCTGCACTTATGTCAAACTCATCAGTGGACTACACTAAGGGTCTAGGACAATTCAACTCGTAACTTTGGTCAAGTATCCTGCTAGAGGCTTCTCCCAGGACCCTATTCTTCTCCTTCTGAGCACTCACAATTACATTTAAGGATATGAAGATAGCTATTGGAGGATACCTGTCTTCCCAACTCAAATGCAAGCTGCCCAAGGGCAAGGACCAGATCTGTCTGGTTCTCCTCTGTATCCTCAGTACCAGCCCAGTGTGTTGCATGTAGTAGGTGTTCAAGAAACATTCCACAAGTGAGTTTTCACAAGTGAATGAACCAGCTCAATCCCTGAGGCCCATCAAAAATTCCTCCTCTTTCGAGAGTCTTCCTAGTCCAGCATTCCTTATGCATACCTTCCTGGTGGTATTTGATTATGTCCCGTGTATTCTAGCCCCTCAGCTAGATCATTAGCTGCTTGAAAGCGGGACTTTGTCTTCTGAGTTTCTGGACTTTTTTTTAATGCCCTTTTTCCTCCCTCCTCCCCACTCTCCATCTTAGTAAGGGCTCACTGTAGTAGGCATTTAATGTTAGTTGATTGATTGAGAGACTCTAGGATGATGCCAAGTTCTATTTAGACCTCAATTATGATGCTCAAGGGGTGGCTGAATTTTGGCTTGGACAAGAGCCAAGGTTTTACATGCCCCAGTGGAAAACCTTTAATACCACCTAACATATTGTAGGGTGGGAAGGCTGAGACATTATGTGTGTATGAAAGCAAGAGATGTAATATTGTGAGGCTCCCAAAGCAGTTATAAATCAGGCCACTCCAGAGGGTTCACTGCAGGCTGTGGCCATTACCTCACTCCTGTTTTCTCAACTGAAAATGATGGCTCACGTTGCCTGGCTTTCCTTACAAGGGTGGGACTGTTGTTCCCCAGAATTAGGCAGACCATTTTTCTTGGAAATACAGAAAACTGGCTCACAGCATTCTGTCAAAGATAGGAGAACCTGGTCTTGTTTAGAATTCATCAAATGCCCCAACTATCTTTCAAACATTCAGGGCTTGTGAAATTCAAAATGCTTTTGTTAAGCACTTTCCCCCCATAATCTTAAAACCTATACATATTTTTAAGGGACATTTAATTCATATGCTTTTTATTTACTTACCCTTAAATCATCAGAAATATTATTATGCAAGACCTGTTTGATGTCTAAGAAACTTTATGAACATAATTTGGAAGTTTAAAAACCTTGCTTTCAAAAAAAAAAACAAAAAATCCAGGAAGTTTTGTTTTCAGAAACACATTGTCTTTAACACAAAAAGATTTGAGGGCCTTCCAAGAATTCTAATTTTGCAGGGCTTGAGGGGTTCAGTACCACCACAGCCCCGACTTAAACCCCTCGTCTCTTCAGTGACTCATAGATGGAATTTCCAGGCACTGCAGGTGGGCCACTGCACTTGATTTGAATCTGTGACCCTTTGATACCCAACAGTACAAAGCTTGATCTGTCTGCAGACTCCCAAGCATATTTTACAAATACTCCAGATGCATGTTCAGTGTGTATTCCTGCAAAATGCCTGACTGTGGCCAAATTGTCTTCTTAAGCAGATAAGACATAATCCCACGGTGTTAGAGACGACTTTTGAAGTTCAAAAGGAGTACCTGGCAAAGAAAATCTGCCAGAATGCAGCTCCAACATGTAATTCTGTGGAATAGATTTGCAATGATCTGATTGATCTCAAGGTGAGGCATGAGGCCAGGAATGTGGGATGTCCCATGTCGTCTGTTAAGGCCCTGTCTGAAATTGGCCCTGATGACCGAGAGCCACCACTCTGGTCTCTGAGTTCTGATTCACACATAGGTGAAACTGTGAAATGAGTGGGGTGAGTCTCAAAGCAATGCTGATTTACACACACACACACACACACACACACACATACACACACACATTTATACATAAGTGGCCTGTATGTACACAATGAGGCCAAAGTGAGTGAGCAACAAAGAATGTAAGAGATTCTATGGCAGAAAAACTGCAGTCTGCCTAACACAAAGAAGCAGCTCAGTGCATCACTATTGAATGAGTGACTGTATGTTGCTGATACAGGTAACAGGAGATCTGGATCCCTGACTTCCTAGTCCGAGACAATAGGCTCGCCTCTTCCAAAGTAGGGAGATGGAAGTTTGGGGTAAGAGAACAGGCAACAGCTGCAGGGCAGGGAGCAGTGGCCTAAACAAGTGGTGGGAAGCAGAAGCGTCACGAAGTTCATTCTCCCCTGGCATCCTGGCCTGATGCCCCATTGTCCTCCCTCCTCTGCCACCTTGGAGCTCAGCGTGAAAAGAGCAGAGCCCTGCTTGAGCAGTGGGTCCCCCAGGAATGATACTCAGCATCCAAGGCCTGTCATCTGCCAAGCATGGCACAGCCATCATCTCAGGGCCACAATGGGGGATAATATTTCAGTCCCCATCCTCAGAGAGTTCACAATCTGGCAAAGAAGAGTGTCCAGCTTCCTTTCTGCCTGTCCTAGATTCAAGGGAATCCCAGTGGATGGAAATGGCAGGACAGAAGGAGAGATGAGGAAGAGATGGAACAGACAGCGCTCAGCCCTGAGCAGAGGAGAGAGGCAAAAGAAAAGGTAACATTAAGGATGCCATTCAAGTTTCAAGTCTCCATATCCCAGAGGATGGTGGTGACACCAGCAAAAATGAGGAGCACAAAAGGAGAAAAGCATTTGAATATGAATATACCACAAGCAGTTTGGAAACTACCTGCTGAGTCTGGCGGGACATCCCTGTAAGATGGCAAGAGGGAAGGCTTTCTTAATACATTTTGGGAGGAAAACAATGGCTGCCTAGAAAATTCCTACACCATCAGCAAAAAGAAGAGGAGAATGAAATGAGAGAGTGTGAGTGCGTTTTGTGAGGAGGTCACATCCTGGACGGGTGTACCAGTGAGAGACCAGTAGGGGCAGCTGGCTCGCTGGCCCGAGGTGGCCTAACTCAGAACGAGCACATCGCTCTGCTTCACTTCTGATCATTGTAAATATTTTCAAAATGAAAAAAAAAAAGTAATCTCACACCCCAATAAACTGGATCAGATGTGTGTACTTCAGTGGGTAGTGGGGAATCTACATGTGGAAAATTGTATTCAGAAATGCCTGACTCCAGCACTTACGTTCTGTGGCACACATGGAATGAATTGAGAAGATAGCCAAACTCACAAATATTCCACCCACGTCGTGTAATATGGTGTCCTGATGCGTTTTGGAAACTGAAAAGCCACGTGGGGGGGAAACCTCTCCACAGTTAAATGTGGACACGTTGAGCATGGACTAGATTTTTAATAAGATTTTCATATCACTGAGGAGTTGGCC
>RJWJ010020727.1:11899-28813 GCA_004363605.1 Indri indri | reverse complement strand
GAGTAAGGCATGTTGATAGCTGAGATAGGCTGAAAGCTAGGCCTCTTGTGCCAAACAGTTAGCCAAGTTGTGAATACAAAGGAAAAGTTCTTAAAGGAAATTAAAAATGCCACTGTAATGAACATTTTAATCATATAAATCATAAGAAAGCAAAACAGCCTTATTGCTGATACAGGAAGTTTGTAGGGTTTGGATAAAAGATCAAGCCAGCCACATTTCCTTACACTAAAGCCTAATCCAGAGCAAGGCCCTAATGCTCTTCAATTCTATGAAGGCTGAGAGAGGTAAGGAAGTTGCAGAAGAAAAGTTTGAAGCTAGCGGAGTTGGCTCATGAGGTTTAAGGAAGGAAACCCGCAGAACATAAAAGTGCAAGGTGAAGCAGCAAATGCTGATGTAGAAGGTGCAGCAAGTTATCCAGAAGATCTAGCTAATATCATTGATGAAGGTGGCTAAACAACAGATTTTTAATGTAGACGAAACAGCCTTATATCGGAAGAAGATACCATTTAGGACTTTCATAGCTAGAAAGAAGTTAATGCCTGGCCTCAAAGCTTCAAAGCATAGGCTGACCCTCTTTGTTAGTGGCTAATGCAGCTGGTAACTTTAAGTTGAAGCCAATGCTCTTTCACTGTTCTGAAAATCGTAGGGCCCATTAAGGATTATGGCAAATCTATTCTGCCTGTGCTCTATAAATGGAATCACAAAGCCTAGATGACAACACATCTATTTATAGCATGGTTTACTGAATATTTTAAGTCCACTTTTGAGACCTACTGCTTAGAAAAAAAGATTCCTTTCATAGACAATGCACCTGATCATCCAAGAGCTCTGATGGAGATGTATGAAGAGATTGATGTTGTTTTTGTGTCTGCTAACACAGTATGCATTCTGTAGCCTATGGATCAAGGAATAATTTTGACTTTCAAATCTCCTTATTAAGAAATACATTTTGTAACACTATAGCTGCTGCAGATGATGATTTCTCTGATGGAGTTGTTTCTTACAGATGAGCAAAGAAAGTGGTTTCTTGAGATGGAATTTACTCCTGGTGAAGAGGCTTTGAATATTGTTGAAATAATAACAAAAGATTTAGAATATTATGTAAACTTATTTGATAAAGCAGCAGCAGGGTTTAAGGGGATTTCTTCCAATTTTGAATGAAGTTCTACTGTGGTCATCAAACAGCATCACGTGCTACAGAAAAATCTTTTGTGAAAGGAAGAATCAATTGATGTGGCAAACTTCATTGTTGTCTTATGTGAAAAGATTGCCACTGCCACCGCACCCTTCAGCAGCCACCACCCTGATCTGTCAGCAGCCATCACAATCCAGGCAAGACTCTCCACCAGCAAAACACCACAACTCACTGCAGGCTCAGATGATCACTACTATTTTTTAGCAGTATTGTATTTTTTAATTAAGGTATGTGCACGGTTTTAGACATAATGCTATTGCATACTTAATAGACTAAAGGGTGGTGTAAACACAACTTTTATATGCTCTGGGAAACCAAAAAAATTCACATCATTCTCTTTATTATCATGGTCTGGAACTGAACCTGAAATATCTCTGTGGTTTGCCTGTAAATAGGATGACATGAAATACAGTAAACAATGGCAGCTTGGTATAAACTGAGAAGTAAAGAAAGATATAGAAATAAATTAATAAACGCGGCTCAGAAAATTTCATGTCAAATGGCAATATTTTAATGTAGATCATTGTTTCTCAATCGGGGACTATTTTGCCCCCTGGGAAAATTTGGCAATGTCTGGGAACACTTTTGGTTTTTACAACTGGAGTAGGGATTGCTACTGACATCTAGTGAGTAGAGGCCAAGAATGCTGCTAAACATTCCACAGAGTACAGGACAGCCCTCCATAACAAAGCAGAATGGGGCCCAAAATGTCCATGGTGCCAAGGTTGAGAAACTCTGATGTAGTGTACACATTTTCTTCGCCTTAGAGAAAACCATATTACTTAGTTTTATATAAATGACAATAATAATAATAATATTGAGAGTTCCTAGTAGGATTATTTCAAAGAATAGAACACTTATTATGTAATAACATAATTAAGAAAAATTGATGGTGAAGGAAGTAAAATTGGAAGGATGCACACATTCCAAATCACTTGGGGATCTTGCTAAAATACAGATTTTAATTGAGGAGGTCTGGGGTGAAGCCTGAGATTTTTGCATTTCTAACAAGGTCCCAGGTTTTTCTTCCTTAAAACTTTTACTATTTTCCTTTTATCCTTGGTTTTCGGGATTTCACCAGGAACACATCCACAATAACTTACTGATCACTTATTTTATATTTATTATTGTTATTTTTATTTGAAAACAATAATCATCAAATGTATATCATTAGAGCTCTTTTTGTCAATTTCAAATTACTAGCAATCAAGAAATAACACTTAAATAAGTCTCGTTTTAATTGTTTCCTTTTATTGTTGTTTTCCTTTCCCTTTGAAAGATGAGTGAGAGCCTTTTGATTGCTTTGTATTTTGATTTTATATTTATCTCCCTTCTGGTCTGAATTCCTCAAAGGCCAGAGTTTTGCTAACATGGCCATATTGATGTAAGACATTTATTCATGGATTAGTTTGATAACATTTAGTGATCACATACCAGGTGCCACATTCTACTAAAGGCTGGAAACACAATGGTAAGTAAGGCTTACAGCTTGGTTGTAGTATTTTTGGGAAACATTTTGCTTTCTTCAGAAAAAGAGGAGATACAGTACTTTCTTTTTCTTTTTTCCTTGAACATATAAAGCATCCAAAAAGACCTAGAGAATTGCAGAGAAAATGTTTCTGAGCATCGCTGAACTGTTGAACAAACATCAGCAATCGCCTATCTCTAGATTTCTAGTTATGTGAGGACATCCTCATTTCATAAGCTATTACAGTTGTATGTTCTTTTCCTTGAAGCTGAAGGCATTTCTGACAGATACAACATATACAAACAACTGGGAACTGGATATTTCCCAATGACATTATCAAGTCCTTGTAATAAGGTGTCAAAAGACAAAATTACAACACATTTGGTTTAAAGATCTCAATTGGTTTTGTGATTCTAGAATTGGGCAGTATTTCATTTCATAAAATTGAGTGTTTCAATGAGCTAAGCACAGAAGCTTGGCTTTATGGACAAGGAAGGACTGAAGAAAGCAGAAGCGAACAGAGTGTATTAGTTACTTTTAGACAGAACAATAGAAAAATAATTGATTAGTTAACATCAGGTTACTTCAAGTTATCTTTTTTTGTGTAAGGATTAAAGCAAAAGGAACATCATTATTATGCTGATTGAAGATTTTAAACTAGCCTGTTTGGGAAATAGGCTGTTATCTCTCTCTTGTGATTTCTTGGAACGACTTGATTTTCAGTCTGGTCTGTTGGGCACTGCTGCAGGAGCTATGTCCAAAACAATGACCTCTTATAATTTTTATTTAACAAATCATTAATAATACTGCATGGAAGACTATACATTAAGTATAAGTGGTAATTGGCGGCAAGGTATGTAACAATTATTGCTTTCAAGAACAGAACTATAACCAATGGACTAAAGCTTCAGTGGGCCAGATTTGGATTCAGTATAAATTAAAACTTAACAATTATAATATTCCAACAATGGAGTGGGTTACTTTGCAAAGGGATTAGTTCCCTATCCATTAAAATTTTCAGAAAGTGATGGGAACACCACAGAAGAGATTCCAGCACTGCATGGAACATTAGATGAATAGGAGAGACATTCCTAATATTTATCTTACCCTAATGTTCAATTTTCAACAATGAGGTCTGTGATATTGTGATAAGAAATATATATTTGATGTCAGTTCCTATTCCTGGCACAGAGCTCCTTAAACCCTTGGAATTTCCTAAGTGAAAAAAGCAAAAGGGTGAATGGAGCATCTTTTGTTATTCCAAACAAGTCACTTTCAACCACATCTGAGTTCATGTTAATGAAGTATTTTATGGAAAGTCCCTATATAACCACAGGATGAGGACTGGTTGCCAGAGGAACCAACCATGTAATTAAAGGGAAGGTTAGAGGGCCTAGAGATTGACTTAACCACCAATGGCCAATGATTTAGTCAATCACTCCTACATAATAAAACCTCTATAAAAACTCAAAAGAATGGGGTTTGGAGAGCTTCCAGGTTGGCGAACTCGTAGAGGTGCTGGGAGGGTGGTGCTCTTGCAGAGAACATGGGAGCTGTACTTCCTTTTCCCATACCTTGCCCTGTGCATCTCTTCCATTTGGGTGTTCCTAAGTTGTATCTTTTAAAATAAACAGGTTATGAAAATTATCAGAATCAAAATGGAGTCAATTGTGTTTAAAAAAAACAAAAAAATCTGGTAAATAGAGTTGGGGAAGGCTATGAAGAGAGGATTCTCATGTATAAATGTCTGACAACAAAAACCATCACAAAAGACTGTGCAAAAACCACAACCTTGCACAAAGTTAATTACAGCTTTATGCAACAAATTCTTCTGTGAGGGTACATTCCTAGCAACTCCCTGTCCAATCTCAGACTGGCATCACTTGTATTATTGATTCTTATAGCCAAAGATAATGATCTTGAAACAATGATGTAATCTTTCTCATTTTTCCTTTGAAAGTCTTTGTCTGCCTTTATCTCCCTGAATGCTCTATTTACTATGGCACACATATTCCCATTGAAATGTTCTATTCCCAAGTAAATATCATTTTCTTTTAGGGAGCCTCTTTCTGTTTCTTATTCAGGTTGACATAAATGGTGTCAGAGTGGGATCTGAAGACCAATCACTGTCAGAAGGACTTGGCATTCTTAGAACCGGTGTGCAGTTCTTGAGCCTGTTGAGCTCTCTGCTTCCTTGCCTCACCTTTCCATCCCCTGTGGTCTTCTCTTGGGCCAACCTTTTCTCTTTGTGGTAGAAGCTCTTGACTTTATTTGGGTGTTGGTTTGGTTTTAAGGCCACTTGAATTGAAGGCACTTACAGCTCTTCTAGGATAATAAACGACTCTTTGTCTTTTCTGGCAAGTCCTTTCTGGTTTGAGTTACTCTGAATTCTACAGAATTTGTGTTCTGTATGAAAGGTGTGTCTTTTCTGGTGAATTTACTTTTTTTTTTTTCCTGTGCAAGTAATTTATTATTGTGTTTGATCTGTACACCTGAGTGAAAATTTTGTAAACACTCTTATCTTGGTTTTTATTTTGGCTTGGTTATATATTTCTGTAAATAATTTGGCTCCTTTTCCTTGCTTATTTCTAAAAACTTACAAGAGCAAAAATAAACATTCTAAACGGTAGGTGCAGGATGGTTAATTAAAAACCACTAGGGTGGTCATTGCAATCTAAAACACCAGTCCAAACTCCTGACATTTTCTGACAGGATTTACAGAATTTTCTTCATTCTCAGGAGATGAATAGAAAATGGAATTGGGATTCTCAAATATCAAGGCATGCCAGGGTTTTCCCGGACTCCAGCAGGCTACGTATTATGGCTTGTTCTCATGCACATTTTTAAGCTGATGGGCAAATGACATCATGAAAAATTTAAAGCTCAGTTGGTCAATATTTAAGCTCTCTTTAAAAACTCCTGAAACTATGGCATTAACATGTAAAGCATTCTAAGTTCTCTACCCTAGAAGAGGTAAAAAACCATTTTTTTTCTGCCTTCTTTGAATCTGCTGATTTTTCTAGTGGTGTTGAGATAAAATTCATTGCTTATGGCATTTCAGCCAAGATTTTTAAAAAGCCTTAAAGGGCTTTCGAATTAATGCGTTTACAAATTACCACAGATCCATGGTAACCAACAACCTAGACACCTTTTGGAAATGTAAGTTTAGGTTTGCCTGACTAACAATTGCTGAGGGTGATGGAACAGTTAATTGAAGGATTGATAGTATAAGAGGAAGAACTACATAAATGTTTATAAAAGTTAGGCTCCCAGATCAAACAGGCAAAAATCTCAGAGTAATACTAGAAGATATCTGTCTGGTATAAAAATTGCTTTGTCTGCCACACAAAAACCAAAAAGAAAATCTGAAGAAAAAAAAAAAAAAACCTGCTAAAATGCTTCTCCACCTGCATTGACTAGTCAAGCAAACCAGACCAGCCAACAAAATAGATTTGCTACCAAAAATTTAAGGCTATTTGTACATTTTGTTTTTTTTAAACAATTCGGACTTTCCCAGCTAAAATGTAAACGTTAAAAATTTAACCTTAAACTCATTTGGAACTGGAAAAAAAAAAAAACCTTTAAAACCAAACTGCTATGGAAATGGCTTTACCCCAAATTTTTCATTTGATTGTATATTGGGACAAATAAAGGTTAGCCATGTAAACAGGTCCCATTTGTTAGAAATATAATTTGGCTGCAACTGTGAGTTTGTGTGTTTTACTATCTCTTGCCTAAAATCCTAAATCAAAACTATAAAGTCTTTTTGTGTGTCTATGTGTTTATGTATAATTATGCATATGTACAAATATTATGTTGTATGTTGTGACTACATTGTAAAATCTGGCATAGTGAACTAGAAATCCCTTAAGGAATGCTATTCAGATTGGCTTAAATAAATGAATACTTATATAAACTATATAGTAACTAACCTGAATGCCTTTTAGTTCATGTGATTTAAGTAAACCTTTAATAACATGGTTTTAAATTGTTGGTAAAACAAAAATTAAAATGTTTTCAAAATTGTCAACATATGTTTTTGCCTGGGTATACTGGTTAGAAAGATTTATATTTGTCTCTACTAGATGCTTTAAGTTGTCAGAGTTTGACACAAAGCTTATAAAACTATAAATCCAGCCTAAAACAGAATAGTCTTTTTTTATGCAATTCTTTAAGTAAAGCTAATTTGATATTGTTGATTTGATAAAAACAGCTGTATCTTCCAAGTTATCAGCAAAATACCCCTATATTTAATTTTAAGTTTCTTACTTAAACACTTTATTATTCACAGAGTATAAAAATGGTTAACAGGAAAATAACCTGGAATAATGTCTGGCTTTGTCTAATATCTCAGTTTTCATCTAGTTATAAGTGTTATATAATTTATATGTAAAAATAAATAAATTAGGCAAATGTAAATAAGGTAAATGTTTATAAATAAATTTTTCATATAACCTAAAATCTTAAAGTTACATTAAATTAAGTAGTAGATACTCATTAAATGTCTACATCATTTCTAAATAAGATTAAAATGGAAACATAAATTGGTGAACATAAATATAAGTTTGTTTTGGCTTCTTAAATTTTATAAAATGACTAAATATATTTGGCTCTATTAGTACACATAAAGCCCTGTATGCTAAAACTAGATAAATTTTAAAGAACAAGTCTTATGTCTGATGTATGAGCCACACAAAAAGTTCACCAAACTGCCCAATGCCATGACTAGTGACATTCAAACTGCATACCGGAACAAGAAGTTGATGTTTTCATGCTGTAGACAGCTTTTCCCAAGTCGCTGGAACAAGACTTCATATCATAATGAGAATCTTACCCATCTTAAAGCCTACCTTTTTCACTTGGCAGGATAACGGTCACCTGATTTATTCAATTGGTTGCCGTTAAGCCTAAGCTCATGGGTGAAAACCATTACGCAAACTGGGATTGTCATGTTACTATTAATTTTACTTTGTATTTTCCCTTTTTAAAATTTGTATCTCTTACTTATTAAATATTTGCAGAAGCACAACTTCTAACAAAATAATGCTGGCTCAGCACTTTGAGATGATGTCAAAAGACTACAGCACAGACAAAATTAAACTTAATAATAGACTCTAGGTAGACTTGGTCTGAGAGCCACTTCCTTCAAAACTCCCGTGTTGCTCAAATGTGGCTAAAAGGGTTTTGACACTGACATCTAGGCCCCCAGTCACTCCCTCCAATATGGGACCAGACAAACAAATGAGGATAGGTCCATCCCAGCACCGAGGGACAATCAAAACCCAATTACAGGATGATTAATCAGTGATGCCTTTGGAGAAAAATATTGATCAAAAAGGAGAAATGTGAAAGTTGTCAGAATCAAAATGGAGTCACTTGTGATGAAAAAAATCCTGACAAATACAACAAGGGAATGCTATGAAAAGAGGATTTTCATGCATAAATGACTGATAAAAACTCTCTCAAAAGACTGCGACCTTACGCGAAGGTCATTGCAAACTTACACAAAAGAGTATTTCTGTGAGGACATCTGCCTAGTCATTACTTGTCCAATCTGAAACTAGCATCACCCTTGTTATTAATCTTTGTAGCCAGACATAATTATCTCAAAACAATTACATAATTCTTCTCATTTTTTAAAGAAAGTTTGTTTTCCTTTACCTCCCTGAATACAAACATGGTTTACTACGGCATGCATATTCCCATTGCAATGCCTTATTCCTGAATAAATGTGATTTTCTTTTAGAGAGCCTCTCTGCTATTTGGGTTGACAAGGTAAACATAAGGAAACTGTTTCCCTGAGTTCTGTGAGCCATGACAGCAAATTATCAGACCTGAGGAAGGGGTCTTGGAAACTTCCAATTTGTAGCCAGGTTGAATAGATGTATGCATAACCTGGGGGCCCTTCCTTGAGATTGGCTTCTGAAGTGGGAAGCAGTCTTGTTGGACTGAGCTGTTAAGCTGTGGGGTCTGCACGAACCCCAGGTAGTCAGTGTCTTCATTGAATTGTAGGACACCCAGTTGGTGCCCAGAGAGTTGGAGAATTGGTTAGTGTGGGAAAAACCTCCACAAGTGTTGTGTCAAAGTGAAGTATTGAGAGTGTAGTGAAGTGTTCAGTGTTTAGAGAGAAATAGGGAGTTCTCCCTTCCGAGAAGAAAATAGAGTTTTCTTTACAGGGTCAACGTCAAAAGAGCTTTAAATCAAAACCTTCTTTAAAACCGTTAAATCCCAGTTCACATGACCAGAGCACCCTAAATTCTCAATTCTGATTGAGATTATACAGGCCAGTTCAAGATAATAGTAATTCCATCAGATTCCCAGTCACAAAAATGATACATTTTATTTATATATGAAATGTGATTTTCTTTCTTTCTTCTATAAGTCAATAGGAATAGGAATGTGAGAATGTGGGACTTAGTACAAAACCTAGACTTTTAAATATATTGAGAGGATAAATTTACACAGGATTAATAAAAGCTGCCTACTGGATATGTTACCTGAGTTTCAATTCAGCGAAAGAAAACAATTCTCTACTTTTAGCTAAAAATACCCTGTAAACAATTACAGTTATAACTCTAGGTGATTATTTCATAATCTTGACATTATTGGAAAGTCTGATATGCTAAGATATGATTTTTAAAAATTTCAGCAAAAGTTATGACTTTTCTTAAAAAAACCCGACTCAATATTTAGGGCTAAATTGAGAGCCTTGCCAAGAATGGCATAGCCACATATCCCTCTGCCCACACAAAGGGGAAATGGCATATACCTCTCGAGTTATATGACTCACTCACTACCTGAGAGATATAAAACGTACGACCCAGGCCACTCTGGAGGAGTCAGAACACATTTCACAAGATAATTGTAAGAAATGTTATTTTTTAATTGCTGGGCAAAAAGAAAATTCACTCTGCTAGTTGTACGGCATTTGAATTGTGTTCCCCTAGATTAAGCAATTTGCTGTCTTCTGGCATTGCCAACATGAACCAGATTAGGGCCTCCCATTGGATTTCTTAAACACATACAAACATAGGACCATGTACTGTGTTAGGTGCTGGGGAACACGGGTCAACAAAAGTGACATGACCTTGGATTTCAAAGAGCTTACAGTCTTGTTGCCATGAGTATCACACAACTAAAATGCAATAAAATATGAAATTACTGGTTTATTTCTTTTGAATGAAATAATTTCTTTCCTGTTTTTCATACTCTAAGTAGAAACAGATTCACTCTTAAGAAAAGCTTATCTGCAAATAAGACAATGGGTTTTGCCCAACATTTATGATTATACAACCTATTAGACTATTGGCTTTGATTTTAGCTTTGATTTTAGTTAAATAAAATAAGCATAAAGAACATTAAACTTTTCTTATATAAATTAATTTTATAATACCATATCTAAGTTTTCAAAGTCTGGGATTGCCTCATGAATATTTACAATGAGTGTTTTTCTACTCAGCTTTTTGTTTTCATCTAAGGTACAGGGAGTTACATGTTTGCATCAATGATTTCTTTTCATTTACTTTGACATTTTTACCAGTTATGAATGCTTCTTAACGTACAAATGTGAATAGGGTCATTGGCTCTTTCACATTAGACATGTTTAAATATAAAAGGTCTATTTTGCTACAGGTGGGTAAAAAATACTGCCACTGCCTTGAACAATATAATAGTCTGAAGAATTGATTATTTAGGAACAGGTTTCCTTTCTTCCCCCAAACCCAGCAATTTTCTTTCTAAAGCCACTTCCAATATTCTAAATCCAATACGTGCATTGCTGAGTCATGCTAAGTTGTGCAATATTAGGTTACATTCCATCTGGCATTAGTTAATATGATAGGATGTAGAATCTTTAATTTTCATGTAAGTGTGTGTTTTAGGTATAGATATATTTCAAAGGTGCTTCATGTAATTCAGATTTAAATTCATAATTAATTTGCAAAAATGTTCTACAGATAGCCCTTGTGATGGCCACTAAAAGATAAACATATATAACGTTCATTGTACTAAATGTGCTTTTCCATCCAAATGTTAAACATTATTGGCATTCATTTGAAGAACTTGTTAAGCATCTACAATTTTATACCAGCAAGTATCTGGAATATGCCTTGAAGCAACTTCTGTTTACAGACAAAGTCTGTAAGATATCCAAATACCACTGTGATGTGTTTACAGTTTATAAAAGAATTAAATATCAAGTCCTCTTGGGTGTGCATTTCTAAATGAGCATTAAATGAATTGGGGAGAAAAAACCAGAAAATTTTCATATCTGGCACATGTGAAATGAATATTTGCACTCATCTTCTCTTTGTAGCTTACTTTTGGTTGATGAGGGACTCTCTCTTAACCGTCATTAAGGTCATGACTGGGTATTAGTTTACTTCTGTAAATGGATTTCACCTGGAAATGTCATTTCTATGCAGTCAACTGTATCATCTTGCGTTTATGAGCAATGATGCTGAACTACAGACAGATGGAGAATTTTGAAATGAGTTCCAACTAATTCTGACAGCCATCACTTCCCACCACCCTTGGTTAAAAATTAACTTCCAATAGTGGGAAAAAAAAGATGATGAAACCTACCCAATACCTACAAAAGATGTTTAATATCACGAATTGTTATCCATGATTTCTTTTTTTGGGAGGGAGAATGAGTCGATCTAAGGACTTATGATGACTACTAAATAAAATCAAAGTTCATTACACCATACCTCCTGCCAAATTAAACATACAGGCACGAAGAAGTAGCCTCCCTGGGAAACACGATTGTTACAAGAATGGAAAAGTATTGTGTTGGTTACAAAGAAGTGCTAAAATTCACCTGTACAGAGTTTATTTAGTTCAATTAGTTCTCAAGATTTGTCTTTTAAATCTTCCCATGAAAGAAAGGACAGTAATGGCACATTTCTTCAAGAATCAAGATCATCAAAGTATTTAAGAAAGTACCTTTGGCTGGCTGGGTACTACAAAGAGCTAATTAGGCTTGGTCACTGTCTGAAACAGAAAAGATAATAAGCAAAAGGGAAGCCTCTCTCAAAGCCTGTCTTTGAAAGCGAGAGTTAGGATCATAGACTTTTAGCCTTCAGCAGTATAAACAATAAATTGTTTGAATGATTTATACTCTAGTGGGAAAGTCTCAGGGTGGCTGTATCAAATTAACAGCCAAATAGATGACTTTGATAGAAGCATTAGCTTGGATTAAGCACTGATTTTGGAAAAGTCTGCATGGTGGATGGCAAGATACATAGGCCTATGTTACTGTAATTACCAGTGGGTGTGCTACCTTTTACTGCCATGCATATCTTTTTCTGATACCGTCACCATCTATTTCCTCTGGCCAGGCTGGAGAATGTAAGCTCTACTGATACCAATTCTTGGCTTTCAAAAAAAAAAGTGTATCAGGAAGAGAGGGAAGAATGGTTATGAGGGAAAATTGGTAGAATTTTATGAGATATATAAATGAAAACGGTCATGTAAAAAATATATGTTACAATAGTGTAAGAAATATAAAAATACGGTAGCATTGATCATTATAATAAAGGTCAGTGTGTTTGAGCTGGGATGAAAACTTGAGGATAGGTACTTAGTAGATGGAGTCAGGTAGAATTGAATAATGTAGTTATGGGTTAGCTGTGTATAGGGAGTGATTTAATTCAGAAAGAAGACAGTGTTCTAAGTGTTGATACGTATGATTTTATATATATAAATATATATTTATATATGTATGCAGGAGGGGGAGAGAAAGAGAAGAGAGTGAATATAAACAAATTAGAGTCCAAGTTATCACCCTAATACAATAAAAAAGAAATTTCAGTTTAATTATAGAAAGAATTTAAGGCTGCGTGTGGTGGCTTGCACCTGTAATCCTAGCACTTTGGGAGACTAAGGCAGGAGGATTGCTTGAGGTCAGGAGTTCAAATCCAGCTTGGGCAACACAGCAAGACACTGTCTCTACAAAAAAATGTTAATAAAAAAATTAGCCGGGTATGGTGGCACATGCCTGGATTCCCAGCTACTTGGTTGGGCCTCTGAAGTGGAAGGATCACCTAAGCCTAGGAGTTGGAGGCTGCAATAAGCCAACAACTGGAAGGGAGTACTAACAAAGTATAGGTATTTCTACTACTTCCCCCCAATTTTAAATCTTGGAATTCTTACCCAGCTAGCTCCATGAAGGAACATGGACTACCCAATGTTCTTTGAACATAAAAGAGCAAGTATGGAAATGTTGAGAGGAGGATTGGGGGGCTCTTGGCCTGTGTCCTGACTCCATCTGTTTACTTCAGGGAAGTAAAAACTGAGAGAACACAGGCCAGGAGAAGGTAAGCAGAGCTTCAGGAGAATGTAGCAAGAGGGCTGGCCACATAGGAAATAGAGTGGTAACATGCCGTGCTTTAACCCAACCCAGTAGAACAATGTGGAATGATATGATGGTAGTTTACTATCCCAGATTAGATAAATCACTTATGTTTAGGGGAGGAAGAGTAAGAAAGTGGAGAAAGAAGTTTCTCTATTCTCAGAGAAAAAGAAAATGCTGGATAAAGTTCCTATTTCACAGGTAAATGAAGAAATACGTAAAGATGGAGAAAATTCTTCTTCTTTACACTCTTCTGTCATTTTTCTGCTTGAATTACTTAATTCAGTTGCAAGAGACAGAAAATAAAAGTGTCTCAACACACAAAAACTTATACATGGATGTTTGTAGTGGTTTTATTTGTAATAGCCCCAGAATGGAAACAACCAAAATGTCCTTCAGTAGGTGAGTGGCTAAATAAATTCTGGTACATCCACACCATGGGATACTATTAAGCAATAAAAAAGAATGAACTATTGATACGTACATCAACTTGGTGAATATCAAGAACGTTAAGCTGAGTGGGAAAAAAGCTAATCTCAAAAGTCACATACTACACTATTCCATTTATATCATATTCTCAAACTGACACAATTATAGAGACAAAGAACAGATTAGAGATTGCCAAGGGCAAGGATGGGGAGGTTTGACTGTAAGAGTCACAGGAGGGAGGACTTTGTGGTGATGAAAAAATTCTGTATCTCACCTGTGGTGGTGGTTACACGAATATACATACGTAATGAAATGGTATAGAACTGTTCACACATATTGTACACAATTGTAATCTCAATTTCCTGGTTTTGATGTTCTACTATAGCTATCTAAGAACAATGGGGAAAACTGGGTGAAGAGTACACAGGACCACTCCATACTACTTTTGCAACTTGGCATTAATCTATACTTAGAGAGTTTGTTAAAAAATTTGGCTCAAGTGAAAAAGAGAATGACTTGGTTTATGAAATTAGGCAGTACAGAGGTTGAATCTAGCTAGCTTAAGGTAAACCTGGATTCAGGGGCTCACATATATCATCAGGAGCATTCTCTTTCTCCTTTTCTAGGTTCTGCTCATCTTTCTGTGTTGACTTCATTCTGTAGACAGACATCTCCATGAAGTGGCGGAAGATGCCAGAGATGAAGGCTTACATGATCCTTACATCTTGTAACCTAGGAGAGAGAAAAATTCTCCTCCAATTTTAGGGAACACTACATTTTGGATCAGATGTCTTCTTGGAACAGTCACTGCTGTCAGATGAAATACACTGACTGGTCATAATGTGCTGGGGGAGAATAGGGGTGCGTATGTGTGTGTGTCCGTGCATGCATGCAGAGATAGCTCCATCAGAGCCTCAATGAGGAAAGGAGTGGTTTCCCAAAGAAAAGGTGAGATGTTTTAATCAAACTTCGGTTAGGTGGGCTAGATAAAATAACAGATATCTACTATAATACAAAAATGTCACAGTGACAACTCTGTGGATTTGTACAAATACTTGATAACCTAAATTTTAAAACATTTGAATATTGCTATAATATAACAAAGAACAGTCACAGGCTTAAATTTTGTTAACTTTTTTGAAGGAATAGTTAAAGCTAGAAAGACTTAACAAAATTTAGTAATTAACCAAAAGCATACAAGAAACATAGTCCTGAAATGAGTGGTAAAATGAATCTCAACATTGCACTGCAAGTGAAATTGGTAAGAAAAAATTAAAAATTCACCATGGTCTTTAAATTATACAGAAACTAAAATTTTATAGGTAAAATAATTAGTAGTTGAAACATGTTAAATTGAAGTTTTGGAAAAAAAGCACAGGCTCTTGAACGTTGACTCCAATATTTAAAAATATCCGTGTATGCACTCAAATTTGAAAAATACCTTTTTATATAGGCAAAAAGCCCACTATGATGATTAGCTGTTAAGCTGAGAGGTAGCTGGGGACTCTTTTCTGAATTTGGCCATTTTAGATTATGCTCTGTAGCACAAAACAAGGAAGGGGTCGTTGACTGCCAGGGATGCCCTTCGAGTGAGAAGATTCTCTTCAAACTGTAAGGGCAGAGCTAAGTGAAAACTAATAAACTAGTTCAGCTGTCTTGAAACTGAATGAGAAAGTGGAGTGCACAGGTAGACTTACGTGCAGAAAGAAAAGGAAGGAGGCAGGGAAGAGAACATATAGTACTAAGAGCAGCTAGGTGGTAATCTTTCTTAGTTTGACTAGATCCATATTTTTAATTTGATATGAAGAATTCAGGGCAGCAGTGCATTTGAACAAAAGAACATTCATTGTCAAGTAGCATTTTGAACTGAATAAGAACTGGGATGGAAGTTAAGAATCTACACTAACAATTGTTATTGCAGAACAGGTGGTGTTAGAAATTAAAAAAAAAGACATACTATGGGTTGGGTGCAGTGGCTCACACCAGTAATTCTAGCACTTCAGGAGGCAGAAGGATCGCTCGAGGCCAGGAGTTCGAGACCAGCATGAGCAAGAGTGAGACCCCCGTCTCTACAAAAAATAGAAAGATTAGCTGGGCATGGTGGTGTGAGCCTGTAGTCCCAGCTACTCGGGATTACAGACTACTCACTTGAGCCCAGGAATTTGAGGTTGCAGTGAGCTATGATGACACCATTGCACTCTAGCCTGGGTGACAGAGTGAGACCCTGTCTCAGGGAAAGAAAGAAAGAAAGAAAAAAGACATACTATGATTCTGAAAAAGACAGACTATGATTCTCCACCTGAAGGGGAAAATAAGAAAGGGATCTGTGCAGAGAACAGTAGTATTAGAAAGGATTTCCAGTGTGTCCTATTTGAGAAGTGGCTTGCAGAGGGAATGGATATTCTGCAGGGATGAGAAACGAGACTGAGAACATAGTACTTTTGTCCAAAGTCCCGATCATAGAGCTGTTTTCCTCTCATGTCACTAATCTTAATTATACCAAACAGATATCTTTCACCTTCCATCTGTTTGAAAATATGACAATGAACTGTTTTTTAAAAATTATGAGCTGTGGTTAATTTTATATCTGATTTAGGCACACACACACACACATACAGGTGCTCCTCTACTTATGATGGTTTATGTCCCAATAAACCCATTGTAAATTGAAAATATCATTAAGTCAAAATGCCCAGCATCATGAGAGAACCCACACAACCATTCTGTTTTTCTCTTTCAGTACAGCATTCAATAAATTATATGAGATAGTCAACACTTTATTATAAAATAGGCTGTGTCAGACGATTTTGCCCAACTGTAGGCTAATTTAAGTGTTCTGAGCACATTTAAGGTGGGCTAAGATAAGCTATGTTTGGTAGGTATATTAAATACATTTTTTTTAAAGTGATCTTTTAAAAACTCACTAAGATAAACCTTGTTGAAATTCAAATGCATTAAAAATGTCTCCTGTGATTTTTATTTTATTTTATTTTATTTTATTTTATTTTATTTTATTTTATTCCAGGGTATTGTGAGGGCACAAACACTACAGTTACACTTTATGCCTTTGCCTCACCCAAGTGCGGGTTTAAGGCATGCCCTTCCCACTCCCCCGCTTAGTGCTCCCCGTGTCCTTTAGTTGTTGATTTGCCTCCCCATCCCCCTAATCCCTAGAGAGTATTTCTGCCATGTGATCAACCTAGTGTTGATCAGTTAGAACCAGTCTGATGGTGAGTACAAGTGGAGCCCGTTCTTCTGCTCTTGTGGTACTTCACTTTGGATAATGGGCTTAATTTTAATCCAAGAAAGTGTAAGAGGTGCTAGATCACTGTCGTTTCTTATGATTGAGTAATATTCCATTGTAAATATATACCAAATTTTATTAATCCACTCATGGATTGACGGGCACTTGGGTTGTTTCCACATCCTTGCGATTGTGAATTGTGCTGCCATAAACATTTGGGTGCA
>RJWJ010020727.1:0-11799 GCA_004363605.1 Indri indri | reverse complement strand
ATACATTTTTGACTTACAATATTTTCAACTTAAGATGGGTTTATCAGGACATGACACCATTGTCAGTCAAGGAGCATCTGTATGTATATATACATATGACAGAAATATCTCAGAACCAATCTTTTTCAACAGTTCTTTACTTGATGGACTAATCCCTACAGAGGCTGTTATGCAGGACCTGCCATTTGCAAGGCTCAAGTTGTTTGTAAAATGAGAAGTATGGGCTATCTATGAATTACTATTAATACCTCTTGCAGGAAATCATGGGAGAGGATAAACTTAGAACTCTCTCCATATATTTCAAAGACAATTGCCCTATGCTAATTCCTGAAACAGAAGTTTATGTTTTGTCTTAAGTATTCAAGTTGTGCCTTCAGACTTTCAACGTGGACTCAATACAAAAAGATTCAGGATGTAAACCAGTGATTTCGTAACACATCTTACCTTGAATGGTTGCTAACAACTTATGAGCAAGTTGTGAAAATGCAAAAAGTAATATATGTGTGATATTTTGATTGTAAGAGAAACAAAGTCCTTGAAAAATCAATTCATAGGACTTGTGAATGCCTTCAGTGATACCAAATACTTTTCTAGATGTACCAATAACAATACTTTAAATTATTTTTGTTTTTAATGTAAGCCATGTGAACTAAATATAATTTGTTTATAATTATAAAATGCATTGAATAAATCTTTCATTAAATTTGCAGTACAATTTACTGAACTTCACCCACAAATTAAAGCTAATTACCAAATTGAAGATGAACATGTGATTTGAATTTGTTTTCTGTAGGAAAGATGGTTTTTTGTATAGTTATCCATATACATAGGGTTAGCCATATCGTAGATGGGGACAGTGTATAGTCCTGGGATAACCGCAACTATTTTATACCAACCTTAGTTCAAAATCCCAATTCTGCCACTGTCCAGCTGTGGAATTTTTGGCAAATTACGTAACTTTTCTAAGCATATTTTTCTTACTCTTCATTTTTAGTTAGAAAAGTAAACATACGTTGTTCATAAACCATCATCTGAAATCCTTGTGGCTATGTGTTTTGCCGTTCAGAATTTTTCGTTTTGGAAAGGCAATATACTGCATATACTGTGGTAATACTACATAATAAAAAATTAACATTTCTGCAGCAAAGCCTTTGAATGTCCGCACTAAGTAGGATAAAGGCAACGACCAGTCTCACATTAGCATGTCAGGTTTTATTGCCAAAAATTACAACTGATTTTCAAAATTTGTGGAGTTTTAAAATTGAATAAGGGGTTGTAGATCTGTAACATTTACTTTTATTTGAATAAAACTTGTACATATTTATCTTATGATTGTAACATCTACTTTAAACACCTGTGAAAATTAAGTGAAAAATGCATTTAGCATTTATCATATGACGAGAGCTCAAAAAACTATGACTATTATATTGTGTTCATTAAGAGATAAGGACTGATGCCCGTTCACAAATGAGGGGACATTTCATAAGGTTTGTGGCTGGAAAAGTCAGTCTCAAAGTAAGGTCAGACTATCCTGTTTTTTATTAATTTTTTTTCATTTCAGCATATTACGGGGGTACACGTTTAGGTTATGTATAGTGCTTTTGCCCCACCTGAGTCAGAGCTTCAAGTGTGTCCATCCCCCAGACAGTGCGCACCGCACCCATTAGGTGTGTATATACCCATCCCCTCCTCCCCCATCCCACCTGCCCGACACCTGATGAATGTTGTTATTATACGTGCACTTAAGTGTTGATCAATTAATACCAATTTGATGTGGTCCTTGTTTTTCCATTCTTATGCTACTTCACTTAGTAGAATGGGCTCCAGCTCTATCCAGGAAAATACAAGAGGTGCTAGATCACCATTTTTTGTGGCTTAGTAGAACTCCATGGTATACAAATACCACATTTTATTAATCCATGTGCCCTCCATCCTACCTGTTTTTAGAACTTGCAACTCCATGAACACCAAGGTTCTTATAGAGTAGTTATCTTAGATATTTCCAAATTATCTAAATATGAAAGAATCAAAGGTCAATTTAAAGTAAAAGATGTTTCTTATGAATACTAATCCCTCTTCAGATTATTAAGAATTATACATATATATGTATACAGTCAGTTCTGCTGTAACTATGTCAAAAGTGTGAATTTGTTTCCATGCCATTGATATATTAGGGATCAATTTGAACATAATGTAAATTTTGTACTTGCTTACATGACCTTTCATCTGGATGAAATACAAGGTGAACACAGAAAAGTGCACCCCGCTGAATTAAACCACATAAGAGTACACAAAATGAATATACCCCCGACAATGAGCCACAGCAATCCACATCTGATGTTATAAATTCCTGTACAATTTCAGATCACCCTCCTCCTTCCATCACTTCCCAGTAACTCACAAGCTGCAATCCTTCAACACCCACTTCCAGAGCAAACTTTAGTTCTTTTTCAAGGCAAACTGCCATATTTATTGCAGTATTTACTCATTTCTTAAACATTTAACATGTGTAAAATTGGGCTACTGTTATTAGGTTCCTGTCTTCTCAATGTATCAATGATAAAGCTTTGGAGTATTGTGCTACTAATCCCCATTTTCCCCAAGAGCCCTGTGATTTCATTGCGTAGCATCATGAGTTTTAAGAACACATATGCCATGTTATAGCACAGCTGTTGTTCATGACACTTGGTGTGTACTCTACTTTCAGGCATGGAAACAAAGTATAACATCCAGGCACATAAAACATATTCAACTAATTTTTAAAAAGTGGGAAAGCATAATATAATCCTATTTTTTTAAAAGAGATGGAGTCTTGCTAGGTTGCCCAGGCTGGACTTGAACTCTTAGGCTCAAGTGATCCTCCTGCCTCTTCTGCCCAAGTAGCTGGTATAAACTCATCTTTAAATGTTACTTTACAAAAAACAGTGTTTTACCTAGGTCTTAATAAAAATGAATGAGAAAGATTGGTGAAGTTAGTACTAATTTGTTGAAAGTGATTATTTCGATCTGGTAAACAAAAGGACTACCTTGAATATATTCCACTAAATCTCTACCATCATAACTCTATTCTCTAATATTCTGTTTATTTTATAGTCATTCTTTATATAGATCATTGATCAAAGTATATTCCTAGGAATATCACTAGTTCCTTCATGAAAAGGACCCTTTTTTGGTATTAAATTTAAAAACCACCATATATTTTAAGTTCATAAACAAGTACATAGTGATGAAATACTTTAAAATACTCTACCAAAGGGGGAAAAATGAGAAAAAAACTCCAGATAAATGCAGAAAAATTCGATAATTGGATTGTTATGATAATATTAGGGTTCATTGCATTATTCTCAAACTTTTTAAAACAAAGTTTGATGTTTTAAAGGAATTTGGAAGTTGCTGGTTTAAATCAACCAAGACTCTTGGTTACAAGACTTCAGGGGCCTATATTGTCCATGTGCACGATCAGTCTCCTAGTATACTGCATTTCCTACTCTTCTTTGACAAAGAAGCTTTTTCTTGGCAGGGAATCTCAGGTGAGCTGTGTTCTGTGGAACATACTATACACATTGTGATGTAGAAATAACAGTGAATACTTCAAAGTATTCTCAGAAATGGTGAGCGGTGTAGGTTAAAAGAGACTGTCCTCTAGGTTTCTCTCTATTGATTTGCTATAAAAATTATTTGTTGTTACAGCACTATTTATGAAATTCACACTTAAAAATTCTATAAAGATGTCCACGATGCTTTCGAATGTGAATAAAAAAGCAAACTGCAAAACAATATATAAAGCGTGAACCAATTTTCATTAAAAAAAATCCAAGTTTATAGGATTATATATAAATAAAATAAATGACTTGGCAGGATACCTGAACTATTAACGGGGTTACATCTGGGAATATTAGTAGGGGGTAAAGAGGAAGCACATTTTTACTTTACATAGTTCTGTATCACTTTTTAGAACAAGATGTTGTATTTTAATAAAAATTATTTTAGTTAAAATGAATCTATGATGCTACCAACACAAATGATAGACTTGAGGTGATGGATATGTTAATTACCTTGATTTGATCATTCCACATTGTATACATGTATTAAAATATCACATTGTACCTCATAATATGTATAATTATGTGTCAATTAATATATTTTAATAATTTTTTTTAAAAAACAATCAATAAAAAAATCAATCCATGGTGCTAGATTTCTGTTAGGATAGTTGTTACTCTTGGAGGAGGTGGTGACTGAGAGAGGGTACAAGGAGGGCTTCCAAGGTATTGATAATTTTCTATTTCATCATCTGACTGCTGATTAAACGGGCATGTTCACTTTGTGAAAATTCACTGAACTATAAATGCTTATGATTGATCTACCTTTTACATAAAGTTCATTTAAAAATGGTTTCACAGTCACTTATATTGAATAACATTCTTGTTCTAGTAAATGCAAACAATTCATTATGACTTATTCCTAGTAATTTCCCCTTAACATGGTCACATTACAAAGGCATTGTTATTAATTTTTGCAGAAGGCAAAATGTCTAAATGATAAAAATTGCATATAAGAAAATCATACTCATACTTTATGAGGTGTAGTTACTTATTTATCTTGCTAGCCACTCATCAGTATCTAATAAATATTTCTTTTGAAATATACAATTACCTAAAATAGAATGAAAGGAATAATAGAGAGGTGAAAGGGATTGTTAAACAGACAGCACAACCCAAACTCAAATGACAAAGGGACCAAAAAACATGTGTATGGTGGTTTTCCCTAAGACAGATCCTGAATACACACTCTATAAATACGGAATCACCAGTGTCAGAGTTGGAAAGGACTGCAAAGATTATTCTATCTCACACTCTCCAAACTGGATTTTAAATTGAAAAACTTGACCAGTTAGGCTTAAAATATTTCAGATGCTTGTTGTATAGTTGTTTGCTTTGGTGTGAAGGCTCTTACGCTGCATAAAATTAAAAGTGCGTTTAACTGAATGTTTGCTATATTCATCAGATAAATAGGCAAAACAAGGCAAGTGAACAACATTAAAATAATTAATTTGCGGCTCCATGTACTTCCTATAGCAGCAGGAACCATTAACTACTTTTTCTCATCATCATTAAGAAATCTATCAGTTATATTCAGACTTGATTCTGGTGCCATGTATCATGATCTTACCTAAAATACAAATCTACAAAATTCACGTTTTATATAAACTAATACTTTCGAGTAAGTAAGAGGTAGTAATGAGACAGGAAAACCAAACCATTTAAAATCAACACCTTTAATATATCAAGTAACAAGGAAGAATATTTTATTCATGACAACTACTTAAATAATATTTACAACTTTATGGGCACATATATCTACACTTGTACATCAAAGTATTTTTGGAAAGAAAAGTCATATATATTATTAAACTAATGTATAGAAACAGAAGACCAAATACATCCTGGGGCATAGTTTTGCCACTTCTAAACTCTATTTTAAAAAAAACAATAATGATGATTTAACTCACTATTGTTTTCTAAAATGTACTATTCAACTTGTAGCATAGTAAACTGAGCTGCCACCATGCTGACTCAGGGATTTTTAAAGGGTAACAAATATTTTAAAAACTTAAAACATAAACTTTTCTGTTGGAATTTTATATTTGCTTGGAATATAAAAGAAGAAAACAAAGAATTTCATTTTCTGCTTGATGAAAGTATTTGGGTAAACTTAGTTTTAAGATGGGTCTTTTTTCACAGATTTTAAATACATTTCTGAAAGGGTACTGACAAAAACTTGATCAATTTCATTTTCTTGATTTTGAAGTGATTTATCTTAGATTTCTTTTTGAAATGCTTCTTCCAAATTTTCTAACCATGCTTGGGTTTATTTTACAGATGTTTCTTTTATATTCTAGAGAAGAAAAAAAAGATGCATAAATATGATAAAAGTATCATTTAGAAGGCTTTCACCATTCAATTTATATTTATTAAAAATTATAACCATAGGAAAGAAAATTTACACTTGAAATTTCATACATGTTAATTAACATAATTTAAACTTTAATTTCAAAGAAACGTTAATACCTTTGGTTTACAAATTGTTCACCAAATTTCTCTGTATTGCAAACTGAAGTTTCAGTGAGTGAGTGCACACAGACAGACCATACCAAGTGAAGTCACGGAGTAAACTACTACATTCACTTTCTTTCCTTCTGACTAATAAAAAGACTTTATTTGTATAAGCATTTGGTCCCTTTCTTTCTTGTATCACCAATTTTTCTCATTTTTTGGATTATTTCCCCAGGGCTTTTAAACTTCCAAATTTTTCCAATTTAAAAGTATCATTTGTATCTAGTACTTGCTGAAGGGCTGATCCTGATCCCACAGCCCCTTTTCCTTTCAATGCTACTTCTCAAATGTGTTTCATTTATGCACATTCTTCTGGTTCATCAGCTTTCAAAATGATTCCTCTACTCAAAGTTTTGCTACAACAGAGTGCCACTGACTTTTTTCAGGGTCAGTCTAACTGCTTATTCATTTTGTTCATCACATTAGGTTTCAGTTTTAGAGACACACATTTCTTATTTCTCTAACTGCTCGTTTAACAGTAGTTACCTTCTTTCCCACTGATGGGCCTTTGGTTTTTCACTTGTACACTGTTAGTTGGAAAACTCAATTGAACACATTCTAAGGAAGGCAGTCTCTGTTCTCTCTTATTTTTTTTTGGTGTGTACTTGGGAATTTTCATTTGGATATTCTAATGTATATAAGATATTATCTTCCCTTACAAACTATTACCTCTTTCTAAATGCTCCATTATTCTTAAAGACACATAATCTTTTTATTTTGCATTAGCCCGTTTTTCTCTTTGGCAAACACTGTGGTTTAGTATCATCTCTCACTTTTTTCTCCATAGTAGATATTCTTACTCATCTCTCTTTATACATAACATATTTGATATATTTTACACTATACTTAGACAATAAGCATATTAGAAACATTTCTATGATTCAAGAGTTTTCATAAATTCTTTGGTTGCAGAATTATGATGTCTTGAAGAATTTTTTCAGGAATCCAATGGGGCAGTACACATCTATACCAACTACAGATACACACTGTTAAGCATTATTGAATACAGTATGTTAAACCAAATAACCATAGTAAATTTTACATTTTAGTACTTTGTTGTCTGATTTTTAAATTTGCATGAAAGGCATTTCCATGGAACTTAAACAACTGCCACTGGTTACTATAGGAAGCAAGTATTTTATAGATACAGTTTGGCAAACTTATCGAGAAATTTTACATCCCTCTAATCAAAGAGTATTGACACGAAAAAGTAGCAATACTTTTCATGCTATTCTTAGAAACACTCATTATCATCTCATGAGACCCCTTTAAATTCCACCTGCTATAAGTTCCTTTAGAGAAAAAACAAACTGGATTTTATTGATCTTTGTATTCATCACAGGACCTAGTACATGGTGAATGCTTACTAAATAAATACTTTCTTAATGAAGTCTTAGGAACTATAGTATCAGAGAGACAGAATTCTGGCCATTGAGGCCTGGGAACTGGTTGGCATGATATACTTCTAGTTTAAATGAAGTAATTTTGTTACATGAACTCATGTCACTCCCATATGCTGTTGAGGGAATATAGTTATCTCCATTAGTATCTTTTTCAACTTGCCAATGGCAGTTACAATATGACTGTGACTAGGTATAGATTAGAGCCTGGGCAATAGTTATACAAATGAGTCAAAGGCCAAATTATTAAAAATAATAAGCTAAGAGAAAAATTTCAAGTGGGTATAGTTTATTTGTAAAATATACTTAAGTAATACAGTTAATTACTTCAATTATTAGCTAAATTATTTACCAATTCTTCTGCAATATGAGGCAGTATGGATAACAAAAAGGGTGTAGACTGTACAGTTGGGAAATCTGGTTCTGAGTTCAGGCTCCACCATAATAACATCTGTGTGATCCTGGGTATGTATGTTTTACATTTACATTTTGTCTCTTAAGTTTTCCTACCTACAACATGTGGATAATGACACTTGTTCTATCACATAATAGAGGTGAAAATAGATAAAAGTAGATTCTTATGAAAATACAGTAAGAAATATAAAATACTAGATGTATGTTAGGTAGTCGTATCATTAAATATCAAATTAAGAGCAGAGACATACCTTTTGTTGGTCTGTTTTCTTGTAAATGCTTATCACTTGAATTATCTTGCCGAACACGTTTGGCAAATCCAGAATTAATCTCAGCAGTTAATGAAGTATTTGATGTAGAACTTGAGGGAAAGAAATTATTTAAGCATTTTTTATAATCTAAGTTCTAATTCATATTCTATATGCAACAATAATTAGAGAAATAAAATACAAAAGTATTAGGTTGTGAAATCCCACAGAAGTAAGTGAAGGTACTAAATACATTTTTAGCCCACAGAGAAATCTAGCTGTGTGTGATTTTAATGATGTTTATTAAAATTGGATAATATGATTGTAGGTGTATGTAACAATTCTGCAGCAGAATATTACCAGGTTGCTCTGCTGGAATATAAGTGAACACTGTTACTCAAAGTGTAAAAGGTAAGTAGCACATAGTCACAAGAGGTAAAAAACTAAGCTCATGTTATAAGTTTGTAGGAAGAACCTCAATCTGAAAAGTATAAACAAGTGAGATGGTCTGAAAACCTAATTTTTAAATCAAAGCCTGGTAACAGATTGAAAATCTTTCTTTAATTATTATAATTATAGAAACTGAAATAAAAAGAATGACCGATTTTAATTTGTTCTAGCTTCAAAAATGTAATGACTCTTATATTGTTAATGGGTCAAATTTCTAACTCAATTTGAGTTGACAAACTACTAAACACCTATTAATATTATGGCCTCATATTACAGGGTATATATATATAAGTAAAGCACAAACAACCCCTGTCTTGAAAATGTATAAAATGGACATATGGAAAAAATAAGACAGAACCCATGAAATAATATAAAGTAAAAAAACATAGTGCCAAGGTTTTTATTCTATAAGGAGATATAGATTCCTGAGTTTAGAAGAAGAAAGAAAAATGGAAAATTTTGTGGATGTGATGAGTTTGATCTGGGCCCTGAATAACAGTAATCCTTGCCAGCCCTAAAGAGGATAGAGTTTTAACAGGCAGGGTTGGGGGCTGGGTGGAGAATGAACATCCTCCTTCCACATTCAAACAAACTAATTCTAGGGAATTTCTGACTAATAAAGATACTATACAGTAATTTCCTCTTATCCATGGGGGCATACTTTCCAAGACCCCCAGTGTGTACCTGAAATCGAGGATAGCACCCAACCCTGTATATGTTTTTCCCTATACATATATACCTATGATAAAGTTTAATTTATAAATTAGGCACAGTAAGAGATTAATAAAAATAATAATAAAATAGAGCAATTAGAATATAATATAATTAACGTTATGTAGATGTGGTCTAATAAAAGTTACGTAAATGTGGTCTCTCGATCAAAATATCTTATTGCACTATTATACAATCACCCATTTTCGAACTGCGGTTGACCACCAGTAACTGAAATCACAGAAGACGAAACTGCAGATAAGCAGGGACTACTCAGTTGTAGCAATGAAAAAGACATAATTTAATAAGATATAATCATAAATTCTATGCACAAGTAACATATGAACTACAGTAGCATCCCTTTGCTAAATTGTGCTAAATAAATTAAGTTGCTATGATTCTGTTTTGAATATTAAACATCCTTTTTTGATAAAGTATATATCAGCTGTACAAAGCAGAAATTCTTTTTTGATCATTTGGTGAGTTTTGTTTCTTCAAATATAAAGATCAATGTTATTGGTTACTGTCAATAAATGTTGCTTTTTCTTACAATTTATCTTAAAGTGTTCTTTATTATTTTATGGTATGATTCTTTACTCTGATTAGTTCCAGGACCTTACTTTTCATGCATAGCATGCTCTTACTTGAAAAATTAGGCTTTTGAATAAATCTATTTGATTAAAACTCCTATTTCTAGGAATAAAATCTAACCTCAAGACAAGAAATTGTTTATTTACATATATGTAAAATATACCCAAACATTTTTAGGATTTAGATAAAATAGTTCACTGATGAAACCTTTAACATTATGTTCAAAGTTAGATCATAAAGTAAAAAGACTTAAAATTGATGATTGTGAATTCAAATTATATTAAAGACTACACTGACAAGAAATCCAAAGACTCTGCCAAATATATTTCCATAACTACTTTTAATTTTTTTAATTCTTTTTCAGAAGGAAAAGGTTAGCTTTATTTCATAGGACCAGGATAAATCATTAAGTAAGAAAGAGGCAGTGCCAAGAATAAAATTCAAGTCATGTGATAGCACTTTGGAAAATCTACACATTTCTGTACTAGAAGTCTTCTAAAGAACTAATTAAAATATATCATTCCTTAATTTGTGGATATAAGTGAGTCTAACAGTTGCATAGAACAATCTGAAGCATGTTACTAGACTGGTGACTGACTATGCCACAAGGGCTACAGCCAGTGAATAAGGTCAGCAGTTAATCTTCAAGGATTTTAGGACACTAAGGCAATAACCCATACCCGAGTGCGACTCTAGTCTCCATATACATTTCCATAACTATTAATAAAAGTTAAGAATTAACCTTTTGCTCCCTTACATAGGCAGAATGTTTCTGCTCAAAAAACATAATACATCACATACTTATTTTTCACATAGAACATTTCTGACAAGTAATCATACTCTTTCAGTTGAAATAATTTCTAGATGGAATCGTTAGACATCTTTCAAAACCAAAAAAAACTAACCAACCAAATAAACACAAAACAACTCACAACTCTGATTAATATAATTTATAAGTTATAGGTAACATATGTATATATTGTATTTGGTAGGGTGATTTATTTAGTGAAATAGTCTGCTATAGTGATATTAAATGAATAGTTAAAATTAGAAAACTAATATTCCCAATTAGAGTATTAAGAAAAAATTCAGTTTGGTAGGTTTTGGAATATCCGGTGCTTTTGGACTCTGATAACTTTTTCAGGGAGAAAAACTGAAGCAAAATCACTAAAGTAAATATACATGGAGTCTTCCCTTCTTTATTTTTTAAACAATATTAGAATATATACCCACCTAAACAGTATATAAAGCTGCTAAGTGGAAAATACCAGAGTTTATTATTCTCAAGCTCATGTAGCTTTAATTGGGGAAAAGGAAGATTTTTAAAAAAATAATTATGTACATTTCTAGCATTAATCTCTTTTAACCTTAGCTAGTGGCAGGATCTAATTATTGGTACCAGAAGGAGTGTAATAGAGCAATTAATAGGCTATAAGACATCAAGTTAGTTTCTTTATATGTCCTTTTATATTATTTCACAATATTAGATACTCATGTAGAAGCCCTTTAACTCATCTAAAACCACTCCAAATATTACAACTTATATACCTGGACATTTCTTTAAAAAATATTTCATTTGATAATGATTATGTTATGTTTACATTTAAAATTTATTCTTAGCTGTAAAATTTTGCCACATCTTGGTAAACACAACATGCTATCAGTGAAGGAACAGAAGAAACACCAACATTAATTAATGGAACAAATGACAAAATTGTCAGATTGTAAATTAGTGATAAGGTGGATGAAATAGATGACGGTGGTTAGCTAGGCTCACTGATGAAATAACTGACTCTTATATATAAACCAGACTAATTACACAACTCAAATTTGTGCCTCAGCAAAATACAAATTTTTTTTTTTTTTTTT
>RJWJ010020726.1:0-28713 GCA_004363605.1 Indri indri | reverse complement strand
TATGAAAAAATGCTCAACATCTCTAATCATCAAGGAAATGCAAATCAAAACCACAATGAGATATCACTTCTCTCCAGTGAGACTGGCCTTTATCAAAAAGTCCCAAAACAATAAATGTTGGCGTGGATGCGGAGAGATAGGAACACTCATACACTGCTGGTGGGACTGCAAACTAGTGCAACCTCTGTGGAAAGCCATACCGAGATACCTTAAAGAGATGCAAGTAGAATTACCATTTGATCCAGCAATCCCATTACTGGGCATCTACCCCAAAGAACAAAAATCACTTTATGAAAAAGACACCTGTACCCAAATGTTTATAGCAGCGCAATTCACAATTGCAAAGGTGTGGAAACAGCCCAAGTGTCCATCAATACATGAGTGGATTAGTAAAATGTCGTACACGTATACCATGGAGTACTATTCAGCTTTAAGAAACAATGGTGATATAGCACCTCTTGTATACTCCTGGATAGGGTTGGAACGCATTCTACTAAGCGAAGTATCCCAAGAACGGAAAAACAAGCACCACATGTACTCACCATCAAATTGGTAGTAACTGAACAACACATAAGTGTACATATAAGAATAACGTCTATTGGATGTCGGGTAGGGAGGGAGGGGGAAGGGGGAGGGGCGAGGGGAAGGAGGGGACGGATATATGCATACACAAAGGGTGCAATGCGCACCCTCCGAGAGATGGACACGCTTGGGACTGGGACTTGGGGGGAAGGGGGGGCAAGGGCAACATACGTAACCTAAACATCTGTACCCCTATAAACAAAACAAAACAAAAAAAACAAAATATAAAAATAAACTACAATGATTTAGGGGCAGTAACTTTGAAATTTACCAAAATTGCATGGTTCAGATTACTTGCCATTAGTTATTTTTCTCTAAATTTGTTTTTTACAAGTTCAAATATGTATAATCTTGTGGTCAACTTACAGTTTAGAATAATGGCTTTTCATTGGTTTGAGCCTTAACAACTTAAAAAAGGTATGTTTTCATAAATAGATGTGACGAATGCTAGTATAAAGCAGTATAATGCAATGCTATTGTATGAGCATGAATCACTTGTAAAAGGGCATGATGCTATGAGGTAAAATTTAAGCCACCCATTTTGCTTCAAAGAATAATGGTGAATAAAATTGAATAACACAGAAAAAATAAAAGCTGAACTAAAAAGAGAGATAAATGCCTTTTGGGGCCAGAAATGGTATAGAGACATTCAATGTAAGCAGGGAACTTGGGTCACTCTCTGCTAGTCTCTGCATTAACAATCAGAGGCTGCTGGGAGGAGACGGGGGATTGACTGGTCTGAGGTAGTAAGTACTAATAATGTCTTGCATGGTAGAGGACCAGACTTACCTATACCTGGAAGAAAGTTATACAAATAGATCTAACTACTGTACAAAGCTGGGGCTTATATAAAGCTGCAGAAAGAAGCAGAGAAAACTGTGCATGCAGCCAGAGTTTGGGGTATGTGCTTAGAGGCACAGTAACTTGCTTCTGTGATAGCTGTAATGTCACCTGGGCTGTAGCCCTGGGCTTCGCTTAAGAGACCTGGTTCTGCAGTGGGAGAGAGTTATAGTAGTGTAGTTGAGTGGAGGCCGACACATAGCTGCTAAGAAACAAGAGGGGAAGTGCAAAGAAAAAAAATTTTACTCAACACAAATCTGAAACAAAAAGTTAGAAACCACATTAGAAAAGCTAATATGTCAGTGATAATCAGAAGACTCAACTGATGGGACATAACTTTATCCTAATAAAACTGAAATAATGTTATAAGGTTTTTAAAATTAATATGTATAAAATAGTATCAATAATAATAGGATAAAATGATGAAAAAAATCCTATTGAGTTTAATATAAAAATAGTTTATTGGAAATATTTGCCGCAATGAAACAATAGAAAAGTTAAGTTTGGAATTGGATAGAGGCACAGATTTCAGAACTAAAAAAATTGATCTAAGAAATTCAACCAGCACATAATAAAGAGATATAAAGAAGTGAAAAGTATAATATTGATAGAAAAGTTAAGCAACTTAGAGGACTAAAGTATACATGTAAATGGAGTTCCTCAAGTAGAGAAAGAGAGATCGGCAGAGGAGCAGCCTTAAAACAGTTACGGTAGAAAATTTTCCAGAAGAACAGAAAGATGTAAGTTCTTCACCTAGACATACAGTTCTTGTAATATTGTGATGCACTGAGGATAATGAGAGAATTAAAGCTTCCAGAGAAAGAAAAAACAGGTTACTTTAAAACCAGATGACAATTACTCTGACCCTAGAATTCTCATCTGTATCAGTAGGTGTCAGAGGCCAAGAATACTATATTTTTAAAGGTCTAAGATAAAGAACTTTATTTCTTTTTTGGCAGTAAGGACATTAATAAAGTTATTTCCAAGCATTTTATATCTAAGGTGGTTTAATATTCCCTTACCTTTTTATAAGAACTATGAAGAGTTATTCTTTAGAATGAAGGAAACAAAACTGTAATAAAAGAGAGAAGAAACGATGATGAGCAAAAAACCCATCAAAATATGGGAGTAAATATAATTAAATATTGACTAGAAAGTAATAACTTATTTTGACATGGTGAAAATAAAGATGGAAATAAAATGTTATATAATATTGACAAAAATATATTTTAGAAGAGAAAAATAAGTAATGATAAAAAGAATAAATGTCTTAAAAGATATAACTTTCATAAATGTGTATACACATTGCAACATAGCCTTACGTAAAATTTTTAGGGTTTATTGGAGTAAAGTTTATTAGGTTGATTTAAGAAATCTGTGGAGCTTTCTGAACCCAACTAATATAGTGTGATTATATCTTTTTCATGCATTTGTGGAAAATTTATCAAAACTGACCATGTACTGGGTCAGAAACAGTGACTAATAAATGTGCAGACAGTTCCCAACTTAGGATGGTTCGACTTAGGATTTTTTGATTTTATGATGGTGCAAAAGTGATACACATTCCATAGAAACTGTACTTCGAGTACCCATACAACTATTCTGTTTTTAACTTTTAGTACCTTATTTAATAAATTATGTGAGATATTTAAAACTTTATTATAAAATAGGCTTTGTACTAGTTGACTTTGCCCAACTATAGGTGAATGTAAGTGTCCTGAACATGTTTAAAATAGGCTAGGCTTAGCTTTGCTGTTTGGTAAGTTAGTTGTATTACATGCACTTTTGGCTTATGATATTTTCAACTTACCATGGGCTTATCCAAATGTTACCCCATGGTAAGTAGAGGAACATCTGTATATTATATCCAAATCAGTATAAACAGACTATTTCTTCTATAACACAACAAATTAGAATGTAACAATTAAAATATCAGAATGAAAGCAATAACAAATTTGTGTTTGGAAATTTAAAAAAACACATTTGCAAATAACTCATAAGTTAAAGAATGTATCACCGTAGAAACTATACAATATTTGTACCTGTCTGAGAACTTCCAAAGACCAACTGTGAGATGCAGTCCGAGTCATTTTTACATTAAAATTTGTAGTGTTATGTGTATATAACAGAAAAGAAGAAAGTTTGTGTATAAAAGGCTCATGTTCATCTCAGGTAGCCAGAAAGAGAGCAAAGAAAGTGGGAAAGAAATGAAAATAATAAGGATGTGGAGAGATAGGAACACTCTTACAATGCTGGTGGGACTGCAAATTAGTACAACCTCTGTGGAAAATAATTTCGAGATAGAGCTAAAAATAGAAGTGCCATTTGATCCAGCAATAGCAGTACTAGGCATCTACTGAAAGGAACAAAATACATTCTGTAATAAAGAGATCTGCACTCGAATGTTTATGGCAGCACAATTCACTATTGCAAGGATGTGGAAACAACCCAAGTGCCTGTCAATACATGAGTGGATTAATAAAATGTGGTATATGTATACAATGGAATACTACTCAATTACAAAAAACAATGGTGATCTAGCACCTCTTATATTATCCTGGATAGAGCTTGAGCCCATCCTCCGAAGTGAGGTATCACAAAAATGCAAGAATAAGCACCACATGTACTCGCCATCAAATTGGCACTAACTGATCAACACTAAGGTGCTCACATGGTAGTAATACTCATTGGGGGTTGCGGGGGTAAACTCACAACTAATGGACTCGGTGAGCATTGCATGGGGGAAGGGCATGCCTCTAATCCTGGCTTGGGTGAAGCAAAGTCATAACATGTAACCAGAATGTTTGTACCCCCATAATATCCTTAAATAGAAAGAAAAAAAGAAATGAAAATGATAGAAAAATAATGATGATCCATAAAGCAAAAGGCTAGCTCTTTGAAAATAGTTTAATAAATGATTTTTTTGGCATTTAAAATGATAACCAGTCCATTTCAATTATGGCTGCCTTCTAATTACTGCCCTTTTATTATTTTATTATCAGTTTATAAGTAACATTGACTCCATAGTTAATCATTACTTCCGTTTCTAGGAAAATCATGTTAATATAGAGCCATCAACAGAAGCTGATAAAATGGAGGATTTCTCCAGTCCATCAAGTCACCATCACTGTCTGTTGACTCCTTATTATCCTCTTGTTCCCAGTAAGATCTAACATTTATTGCCTAGCTCCTGGCATCTTTAATGTTCAATTCCAGCATCAAACAGATATCTGGGTGACAAGCTAGGTAGCAGGCAGCCTCTGGGTGGTAAGAATACAGTGATGAACAAGATAGGAATAAAGACAAGAAAGCAAATACAATGAAGTGATGACAAAGGGGAGTGAGACAGCACTCTGGGAACCTGTAGCTAAAAACCTAATAGATTGCCTCACAAGGAAGGGACATTGAGTTGAGGAAGTGAAGTATAAACTGGATCCTATAAGGTGTTCATCAAGCGCAGCAAAGTCAGGACTGGGAGAATATTCAAAGCAGAGGAAGAACATGAGCGAATCCTGAAGGCAAGAGAGTGTCGCATTGATTGCTTTGAATCTGCATATGATTTTGGATGAGTAAAGTTTCTTATAACCAAAATACAAGACACCTATATGTTCAAAATGTATTTGGTCAGTTTAAACCATTTAATTTAATTGTGCAGCTTCAAATTCTAAATATAACACTTGTATAATCAGAATAATATGGACTATAATGTAAGAATAATAACTTATAAATCAGTCCTTTGTCTATAAAGTGAACAATCATACCAAAATTTGAAGATTGTTGGGATTGGAAATACAAGTGTTAACCTCCCCAGAGAGTGCCTTATAAAGAGAAGGATCATCACAGAAGTTAACATCATTGATTCATTCAATCCTCACAATAATTTGCTGAAGTAGTTACTACTTTTTTAATTTCGGAGTTGCTATTTAGAAAGGGTAACTACTCTCTAAGATAACACGTGTATATTTTTTTCTTGTAAGATTTGGCTTAGGTGTCAACTTATCCTCTCTTCTAGGTTTACCTTCTCACATACTCAGAGAACACCATTTTTTAAAAATGAACTCTGCACCAGACAGTTTGCATTGTAGTATTTATTTTTTTTTAATATGTAAGACATATGAGTACTCTGTCACCCAGAGAGCTACTTACTGGAGAGTGTATAATTTTACTCATACTGCAGTCTAGTACATAGAGGGCACATAAAAATATTTACCAAATTGGGCTGGGCGGGGGGCTCACGCCTGTAATCCTAGAACTCTGGGAGGCTGAGGCGGGAGCATTGCTTGAGGTCAGGAGTTCGAGACCAGCCTGAGCAGAGACCAGCCCGAGCAAGAGTGAGACTTGTCTCTACTAAAAATAGAGAAAAATTAGCCGGGCGTGGCAGTGTGTGCCTGTAGTCCCAGCTATTCTGGAGGCTCAGGCAGAAGGATCTCTTGTGCCCAAGAGTTTGGGGTTGCTGTGACCTAGCCTGATGCCACAGCTCTCTAGCCAGGGGGATAGAGTGAGACTCTGTCTCAAAAAAAAAAAAAAAAAAAAAAAAAAAAAAAAAAAAAAAAAAAAAAAAAAAAAAAAAAAAAAAAAAAAAAAAAAAAAAAAAAGAAAAGAAAAAAAGAGAAATTTACTAAATTGAAGTGGAAATGGAATGAAACAGAATATCCTGATTTCAAATTACACAGTATTCTTACCAAGCCAGAGGTGTCTCTCAATATGTCAATTTTAATTATATGAAAATTATGAAACAAAATTTTTAAAAATTACTAATACATTAATAATTTTGATAACAAAACATGTACCATGACATGAAATTTTCCTCATTTCTAATACATTTGAAACATAGTTTTCACTTTTGATGTCCCTGATTTAATTATTGTGAAGAAATCTGTTTTCAAAGGATGAATGCAGTTAACAGTTTGTATTCAGTATTTCTATTGACTTGTTTTACAAAAGGAAACAAGTTACAAAGATAAGTACTTAGAAGCACCTCCTAGAAGGTATATAATTTGAGGTAACTTACTTTTGGATGCACAAATAGCAATCTTTCTCCATTCAAGCATCCAAAAGGTAACCAGACTTTCATCCCATTAATTAAATAGCTCAAGAAAATGAAACCAACAAAATGAAAACTAATGTATTATTTTTATTAAGATTTCTCTTAGACCTATAGTGATGAAATAATATCCCTTTAGAAATTACCAGAAATTATTTTTACTCTAATGAAATCAGGTTCAATATGTGCCAAAATATAAACCTCTTATGAAATATGCAGAATTCAATCATCTTTTTAAAATTCATCTTTCAACTAGTGGAGATATTCTGAAATTTCCAAGAATATCATTTTCTCAGGATTTCTCTATAGTTTATATTTGCTATTGCTTGGTAAATAAGAACAAGCAGAGTAATTGAGGAAGAATTATAGCTACCAAACATTCATGTTTATTTTCATTATGTGCCATTTTAGGAAGAAAGATTAAAATGAGAAAGAATTACCCTCAAATTAGAATTGGTAAATATCCTTGCATTTACAATGTTACGTCCTTTTTCATTTATAGAGCACTACATAATGATTAGAAAATTGTACTATTTCTGTCTCCAGAATGTGAGGAGGCTAGAGGGAAAATCCCAGGGCTCCTCTTTGCATCTCAATCTTTCCATTTTAAAGATCAGGATAATCTCTTCCTTACCTCAAAAATAATGTAAAAATTATGGGGAAAATGTTAGTAAAGTCAATTTGGAGTGATGAAATAAATGTACTTTCCTATGAGTGAAAGGTCAGAAATAACAGGATGATTATGTAAGGAAATTTATTTTAAAATATTCCTTGGGAAAAATATTCTATTGTAAATAACTCTTTCATTATCACTAAGGTAGAAATGTTTTCCTTGATGCATTTTGCTGATTTGTGAAGCATATCACTGGAGTTCAGGAATTTTGAAATTTGTTAAAATTTTGGTGAGTGCCAACTATGTGGTAGAACTTTATTGTGCCCTAGGATTACATACTGGGAAGAAATCTTGACTAGTTCATAAATTATTGGGAAAGTCAGATTGTATGTTACACTGCTAAGTGAAAAAAAAAAATATGTAGAGTACATAGCAAAGTGCCTAGCAAATAAATGTTGTTCAGTTATTGGTAGCTGGACATAATTCACAGCAGTTAACCAAGTATGAACCCTAGATAACTTTTTAGGGCTAGTTCTAGGGCTCTTTTGTTGTTTTTTTACAACACAGTGCTTGTTATACTGGAGAGCTCTGTATATGTTTGTTATTCACTACTGATGAAACAAGCAAAATAATAAAATAGCCCCAATGCTCAAACATTTGTAGGGATGGGAACACCTCAAAAAGGATATAAATATAATGTAATAAGGTAAGAAAATGAAAGATATAGTGATATGGAAGGAAGAGATATAACCATCTTTGTTTTGGTATTCCGTGTAGAAAATCCAAAAGAATCAACAGAAGAACTCCTGGAAGTAATAAGCAATTATAGCAAATTTGTAGGATATAAAGTCAATATACAAAAGTCAATCATTTTCCTTTATAAAAGCAATGAACAATTATAATTTGAAATTAAAAATATACAATTTACAATTGTACCCTCAAAAATGAAATACTTAGATTATTAATATAAATATGTAAGAAAATATGTATTTTACATTTAGGTTTACGATACATTTTGAATTAATCTTTATGAAAGGTGCAAGATCTGTCTAGCTTCATTTTTTCTCATATGAATATCTAGTGGTTCAAGCATCATTTGCTAAAAAGAGTATCCTTTCTCCATTGTATTGCCTTTGGTCTCTTATCAAAGATAAGTTGACTATATTTATGTAAGTCTATTTCTGGGCTTTCTATTTTATTCCAATGATCTATTTTTCTATTTTTTCAAAAATATCACACTGTCTTGATTACTGTAGCTTTATAGCAAGTCTAGAAGTAATGTCAGTCCTCCAACTGTGTTGTTCAATATTGTGTTGAATATCTGGGTCTTTTGCCTCTACATATAAATTTTGGGATTGTTTGTCAATATCTACAAAAATACCTTGTTGATGTTTTCATTGGGATTGCATTGAATCTATAGATACAATCTAGAAGAACTGACATCTTTACAATATTGAGTCTTCCAATCCAGGAACGTGGACTATATCTCCATTTATTTAGTTATTCTTTTATTTCTTTTATCACAGTTGAGTAGTTTGTTTTGAATCTAGACAGATCTTGCATCCTTCACAAATACTAATTTAAAATGTATCATAAACCTAAATGTAAAATGCAAAACTGTAAAACTCTTAGAAGATAACATAGAAGAAAATCTAGATGACCTTGGGTTGGGCAATGACTGTTTAGATACAACATCAAAGGAACAATCCATGAAAGAAATTATTGATAAGATGGACTTAATCAAAATTAAAACCTTCTGAGCCAGGTTCTGTGGCACATGCCTGAAGGTCCAGCTATTCAGGAAGCTGGGGTAGGAGGATCGCTTAAGCCCAGAGCTCAAGACTAGACTGGGCAACATAGCAAGACAACATCTCAAAACAAACAGATGAACAAAAAAAACAAAAAAATAAAAACTTTTGCTTTCAAAACTACTGTCAAAAGTGTGAAGAGACAAATCATAGACTGGGAGAATATATTTTCAAAAGACGCATCTGATAAAGGATCATTATCCAAAATATGCAAAGGATTCTTTTAAAACCCAACAATATGAAAGCAAACAACCCAATTAAAAAAATGGGAGAAAGACCTTAACAGACATTTCACCAAGGAAACTATACAGATGGCAAATAAGTCTCTGAAAAGACGCTACATATCATGTGGTATCAGGGAAGTACAAATTAAAACAACGAGATATCACTATACTGTTAGAATGGTACCTTAGTCTGTTTAGGCTGCTATAACAAAATGCCATGAACTGGGTAGCTTATAAACAACAAAATTTATTTCTCAGAGTTCTGGAGGCTGGGAATTCCAAGATCAGGGTATGTATAGATTTGGTGGCTGTCGAGTGCCTGCTTTTGGTCAATAGATGGTGCCTTAATACTGTGTTTCACATGTAGAAATGGCAAGGTTGTTCACTGGGACCTCTTTATAAGGTCATTAATCCAATTCAGGAGAGCTCCTTATGACCTGACCATCTCTGAGGGCCCTCATGACCTAATCGTCTTCCAAAGACTCTCATCTCCTAACACTGGTGTTTCAACATATGAATTTTGGGGTGGCACAAAATATTCAGACAAGATCAAATGGTCGAAATGCAGAACACTGACAACACCAAATGCTGACAGGATGTGAAGCAAGAAGATCTCTCATTCTTTACTAGTAGCAGTGCAAAATGGTACAGCCTTTGGAAGATGGTTTGACAGTTTCTTACAAAATTAAATGTACTCTAACCATGTAATCCAGCAATTGTGTTCCTTGTTATTTACCCAAAGAAGTTGAAAATTTATGTTCACACAGAAACCTGTACATGAATATTTATAGCAGTTTTATTCATAATTGCCAAAATTTGAAGCAACCAACATGTTATTCAGTAGGTGAATGGATAAATTGTGGTATATCCAGATAATGGAATATTATTCAGCATCAAAAAGAAATGAACTATCAAACCATGAATAGAAATGGAGGAAACTTGAATACATATTACTAAAAAAAGAAGCCAATCTGAAAAAGCTAAAAATATTGTATGATTCCAAATATATGACATTCTGGAAAAGGCAAAACTATGGAGACCGTAAAAAGATCAGTGGTTGCCAGTGGGAAGAGGGAGAGAGACATGAATAGGCAGAGCAAGAGGACTTTTAGGGCAGCGAAACTATTCTGTGTGATACCATAATGGTGGATACATGTCATTGTACATTTGTCCAAACCCATAGAATGCACAACACCAAGAGTGAGCCCTAAGGTAAACGATGAACCTTGGGCAATAATGATGTGTTAATATAGGTTCATCACTTGTAAGAAATTCCATTCTGGAAGGGATATTAATGATGGGGCAGGTTATGCATATGTGGAGATGAGAGTATATATGGGACAGCTTTGTAAATTCTGCTTAATGATGCTGTGAACCTAAAATTCCTCTAAAGAACAAAGTCTATTTGAAAAGGATGTATGCATAAATTATTTTGATTCATCATAAGATCAATCCTCTTAATGCGCCTAACTGCCTTGGTTTCTCAGGTGGCAGAATAGAATGATGGGAAACCTGATGATGTAGTGCAGTGTTTTTAAAACAGTTCATGAACAATCGTTGGTTTGTAAAATTAATTTATTAAGTATAACAACCAGCTAGTTTTGTTAGAATATTAATATATTCTAGAATATATTCTCAGTGTGTTAGAAAGGATAAATTCATGTATTTAATAATTCTTTTTGTAATTATACATTTCTTATTGACTATTATAGGTATATAATGATTTTCTACTGAAAATCATTATGAAAAGTTTGATAATGACAAAGTTTAAGAGTTTAGGCTCTGGAGTCAAATATTCTTAGGAAAAAAGTTTTCTCATCTGGGAAACGCAAATGATAAGTGTCCTTCATAAAAGGACAATTGAAGACTAAATGCTAGAAATTTAATATAAAGCCTGCCACATAGTATGTGTTCAATGAATATTAGCCTTATAATTGTGGAGAAATACAAATTGGGTATACCTTCCATACATCTTTACATACTTGAATCACTCTCTGTGATATTGATTAACCCATTTGTGTCCTTTATTATATTGTTTTTGGCAGTTGAATCTTCTGTTTAGAAAAAAATTAAATCTTAGAAAATTAATCAATGATGGACAGCTGGAATTTATTTAAAAGAAAGAAGAAAGGGGTCTTTCTCACCTAATCAGCTAAATTATCTTGGATTTATTTTTTTACATTATGAAACAATAGGGAACTATATTCTTTGAAAATCTATTAAGAAATATTGTTTTGATATTATAAATAATGGGACCATTATGGTTTTTATGTATAATTTATCTGTAATTTTATATTACATTTATCTGAAGACCAGTGCAGTTTAAAAAAAGGAATGAAAAGTATGCTGTATTCCTATTTAATTATGGCCCTTTTAAAATTGTATAGATTTGTTTTAACTTACTGTTTTGTGACAAAATTAATTCATGCTGTGTTTTCCATAGTATGTCTCCTTTTTTGTTTTTTACTATGTATTTATTGGCAGTCTAAGAAAAAAATATCCCAAGACTCATTTTATACATAGTTCAGCATTTATTAGTTATTTTAATTTACTTTTTAAATAAAATTACAATTTTAGATTTATAAAGATTGATTTTACTTTTCATAGTTTTATAAAGTACTTGGATACATATAAACTTCCCATCCCCTATCCCTCCAACCACCCCGCACACATCCAGCTATTTATTTGACTTCCTGGCCAAATTTTTCCCCATTTTGTCACAATCAGGCTACATTTATGGAAGTATATTGTACACATATAAAAATCATCTGTCATGTGTGTTTTAGCTGAAACATAGCTGAATGCTCTTACTTTAAAAGAATAGGAGACCACTTATCCCTTGAGGTCCTTAGTAAATTGGAAAATGTAGCTGATGTATCTCAAAGTTTATGGTTGATGAAGCAAGTATCTTAACAGTTAAAAAAAACTGGATGTGCCCTTACATTTTGCCTAAGTGCAATAGTGTGCTACCACCAGCCTGGACCAGCTGTTGAGTGCAGATTAAATTTTTAGGAATTTTATGAAACTGTTGTGAAACACTGCTATTATAAAAAATCATGTAAACTTATAATCATAAAAATCACATTAGAAACAAATGTAACAAATACTTAAAACTTACTGCTTCCTAATTATTTACTTCATTTTCCCATTAACTATGCCCTTGAGGTTATTTATATCAATTGTATCATATGTTAGAAATTCTAATTTCTACATGATGAAAATGTTCTGTAATACATTAGCCACTGTTACTTGTAGTTATTGAGCACTTGAAATATGCCTAGTGCTACTGAGGAACTGAATTTTTAATTTTATTTAATTTTATTAATAATTAAATTTAAATTTGAACAATCACATGTGGCTAGTGGATCCTCTTTTGGACATTATGAGATTAGATATAGTCTGTCTCATGAAATTTGAACATAAGGTGAATTGAGACATAACTAATATTTGCTATATGGCTAGGTACTTTTCTAGAGTGCTTTATATGTATTAGCTCATTTATTTCTTATGGTAGCCCTGTGAGAAAGATATTATTAACCCCACTATACAGTTGAAGAGACTTAGGCATAGAAGTGTTAAAGAACTTGTTCAATATCATATACTATGAGAATGATGGAAGTTAAGACTCAGCCCCAAGCAGTCTAGTTTCAATGACAGACCTTGTAAAATATAGTACTTTTTGTCCTGAAATTTATAAAAATGTTTTTCAAATATCGATGTCATAAGAAATACTATCAAGGTTGATCCAACCTGCTATAAAACTAAGGGGGAAAATCCAGTGTAATAAAAGTTACAAAAATAAGAAAAAACACGGGACAGAACAAAACAGGCAAAGGAATGCCCATTTAGATTAGTGTATTGAGCAGAGTAATATAGTGAGTATGTGTTGAACAATTCGTAAGTTGCGAGGCCTGGGGTTATACAAAACAGGGGTTAACCATTTACATTTTTGTGTGTGTTCATGATGCTCTACATTTTGAGGAGTATGCTTGCTTTCATTTCTTCAAACCCCCTGAGAGCCTTCAAGTCTGTGTTGGGACTTAATAAACATATTATTTTAATTCAATATTTGCATTTGATAGTTTTTTAAAAGAATTATTAAAGGTTTTATTAAAAATATTAAAATATTCTTAGTTAAAAGTTTATATATATTATATACTATTGAATAATTACTACATTATTTGCATACCATTAGCTAGATTGTGTCTCAGATGTGCTTGATATCTCTAAACCATTTCTTGCTTCAGAGTGAATGCAAAAAGGCAGACATTTCATAAATCCTATTCTATTTGGTTATCACACCTTAACTTCACATTATAACAAATTTTTTAGCCTGAAAAAACCTTAAGTAGTCACATTAAATTCTCTTCTATTATAAAAGATGTCAACAATAAATGATTCTTTTCTTAAAAAAATATATCTTCTGCTTTTAAAGTTTGTTGAAATGCAATGTTAATTTATAAGTACTGGAAAATTCTAGCACAAGAGAGTTAAGTTTTTTAATAGTTCACAAAGCTAAGAGTACTCAACTGAATATGAAAGAAATTAGATTTATTTAATCCTTAAATGAAATTAGCTGTAATTCCTCCAATCATGTTAAATGTATGTTTTAAATATCTATTTGTAAAAAGTATGTAAAATTTTACTTTGGGATAATATAATAAATAGATTTCAACCATATTTTAATAATGATTCAATAAAATTGTTTATTAATTTACAGTTGGAATTTAGTTCCCTGTTCATGTTCCTTAGAAAGAAATAAAAGGTAAAAGTATGCATTACTTAAAAAATAATATGAAAGAAAATCTCCATTATTTGGACGGCACAGGGAAGGATAGCAACATATATTCATAATTTATAAACTATACAAATTGTAGGTGGGAATAAGATATTATTTTATTACCCATGTAATAAAATTTAATAATAAATTTTATTATTTAAATTTAATTAAAATTATTTAAATTTAATAATAAAATTTAAACTGCTCATTAGATAAGCATACTGTATATAAAAACACAGGAAATTAAAAGATGAATTCAAAGATGATCTCTGTCCTTAAAAATCTTACAGTCTTGGCCGGGCGCGGTGGCTCACGCCTGTAATCCTAGCACTCTGGGAGGCCGAGGCGGGCGGATTGTCCTGAGCTCAGGAGTTGGAGACCAGCCTGAGCAAGAGCGAGACCCCGTCTCTACCAAAAGTAGAAAGAAATTAATTGGACAGCTAAAAATATATATAGAAAAAAAAAATTAGCCGGGCATGGTGGCGCATGCCTGTAGTCCCAGCTACTTGGGAGGCTGAGATAGTAGGATTGCTCGAGCCCAGGAGTTTGAGGTTGCTGTGAGCTAGGCTGACGCCACGGCACTTGCCCCAGGCAACAGAGTAAGACTCTGTCTCCAAAAAAAAAAAAAAAAATCTTACAGTCTACGAGAGGAAACAGATAAGTAAACCAGTAAAATGTGATAAAGTATTAGGATAAAAATGACAAATGTTATGGGAACATTTATGATGGCCATTTAACTCAGACTGAGAAATTGGTCCCTGTAATACTTGCTAAAAATATCATCTTTAATTTTTAACTGGGATCATTTGACTATTCCTTATATATTTTGAATGGCAGACTTTATTCAGAGTAGTTGGTTGTATATGTGGAAGAGTTCAAAAAACATAAAGGTCTACAACTATATCACTTGATCTCTGGCTGGATTTCTACAGGGAAAGAAAAATACTGCTTTGACCTATTAAATGCAGATAAGTCTGTCAGCAATCCATTACATATTATAAATAATTTATAATATGAATTTATTGATAGGCCACTTCTGTCGATAGTAAAGTTTTGATGAGAGGAGAACAGTGAGAATGTTTTGATGTGTTTTTTCTGTTTGAGTTCTGTCAATTTCTCTTTATATTTTTAAAATTGAAATTTAGTGCCTGTAGATTTAAAATCAGAAAATATTGTCGGTAGATTGACCTTTTTATTACTATGAAATGTTCTTTAACTTTAGTAATACATCTTTCCTTAAAGTCTGCTATGTTTGATATTGCTATACATTACCAGATCTCTTTTATTTAGTGTTTGCATTATATAACTTTTTCCACTCTTTAACTTTATGTCACTCTGTGTCCTTATATTTAAGGTATACATCTTTCATAGCTTTTGACCTTTAATTGGAATTTTAGTCCATTTACATTTAATGTAATTACTCATATTTATATTTATATTCATCATCTTACTGTTTGTTTTTTGGTTGTCTAACCCCTCACCTATTTATATTAATTTTCTCCATTCTTTTTGCATAAATAAAGTATGCTGTTAAATGCTACTTCCTCTCCCCCAAATTAGCTAGTTATATATTCTTTTACTATTGTTTTAATAGTTGTTATATAGGTATGCATCCTTAAGATGCATCCTTAACTGACAGTACTCTAATATACATCAGTGCTTTTACCACTTCCTTGACAATGCTATGATCTAGTATATGTTAACTGTTTAACCTCTCATGTCTTGTGTCATACATTTTAGTTTTCACTTTTCTTCAACTCCACATGCCATTATTACTTTCCAGAGTCAATATTCATGTACATTTACCCACATGGTTATAATTTTCAATGATCATTACTCTTTTGTGCGTTTCCGTGTTTCCATCTGGGATAATTTCTTCTTCCTAAAGAAACTTTTTTAGTATTCTTTAGTATTCATTTTGTTGCTGCTAACAGACTCTCTCTGAAAATGTCTTTATTCCACCTTCACATTTTCCTTCTGAATAGAATTCTAGGTAAAACAGGTATTTTTTTTCAATGCTTGAAAAATAGTATTTCATTGTCTTCTGTCTTCCATCATTCCTTTTGAGAAGAAAGCTGTCAGCCTTATTGTTGCTCAATGAAATTATTGTCTTTATTCTTTGATTGTTTTTATGCCTTATTTTTCTTATTTTGGTTTTCAGCAGTTTTACTGTGATGTCCATAAGTATGATTTTCCTTATATTTATCTTGTTTAATGTTTTAGAACTTCTCGAATCTGTCCTTTGTTGTCTTTCATTAGTTTGAAGAAACTTTTGACCTATTTCTTCAAATACTGTTTCTGCCTCATTCTCTTTTTCCTCTCCTTTTAAGGCTCCAATTATGCATATATTAGATGTCTTTATGTTGTCCTTTTGTTCTTATGTTCTTTTCTGTATTTTATTTTTTATTTCTTGTCCATGTTTCAGCCAAGGTAGTTTTTACTGACCATCTCCCAGTTCACTAGTACTTTATTGCTGAGCATCCAATCTGCTATTATATACATTTATTTAATTTTTAATTTCAATTTTGTACTTTTTTCTATTATAAAATTTTATTCTTTTTAACAATTTCCAGTTTCCTGATGAAGTTTTCATTCTTGTATAACACAGTAATCACAATTATTCTAAAGTTTGTATTGGATCACTACACTTACTGGATTATGTATGCATCTCTATTTTTTTTAGTTTTTCTTTTTTCTTTTTTTTTCCTTTTCTTACAGCCTTAGACTTGTCAATCAAAACCCAGGCATTGTATATGCAAATTTGTAGATACTGTGGTTGACTTATTATTCTTCACAGAAAGTTCACCCTATCATTTGGTAGATAGATAGAGTCACCTTCATTCAAATCTGAGGGTGATTTGTCTTAAGGCTGGGTTTATTATTTACTTTTGGTTCACCCCGCTTGCAGAATTTAGTCCTCCAGAAGTTTCAGCTGTATGCTCGGGTGTTTACTAGGACTCTTCCTTCCTTAGCCTCTCCCACCCTCCAGTTTTTGTTTCCTCTGGACCATCAGAGTGCAGAAAGCTCCTCTCTGCTTTACAGATGTTTTCTGTTTAGATCGTTAGCTTTTTGTACTATGAAACTTAAGCATTAAGCTCACTTTTCTTCACTTTGTATTACTCCATGTTACTGGCCTCCTATATTCCCAAAACTCTGTGCCTCTTCAGTTCTAGAAGTTACCAGAATCTCTCTTCTGAGCTGTGGTCCTCTTCAAGATTCTTAGCCTTCTTCCCTTTGCTAAGAAGTGGCAAGGCCCTCAGGGGAGAAGTGACTCCTGGTCATCTCACTTTTCCGTCATTCCTTTCTGAGATCTTAGTGATTTGCCTGAGTACCCTAGATGTTAAAATGTTATCCTTCAAAAGCTATTGTATCAAAACCAGAAGCCAACATCAATAAATTATTTACTAAATGTCTCCTATGTGCCAGTGTAATGCTAACTGCTGGTAAAGTGTTTACACATAACATATTTTCTGAATCAAGGAATTAAGGTTCTACTGACTGACATGGAAGCGTAACAGACACACAGATAATGCTGGCAAGTGGTTATGTTAGAGACATACAAATTATGCTGTAGGAACTCAGAGAAAGAGCACTCACTTGCCCTTGAGGTGGGAGTAGGAAAGGTGAGTCAGGTATGCTTCCTAGAGGAGGTGTGACTCTAGAAAGGAATTTCAAAGATTGACAGCCATGAATACTCATCTACTTGACACAATACAACTTCTAAGTATGTTATATTAATACTGAAAATGTACTGCTCATTGCTATTCAAAACACTAATGGATTTGAAACATTAAAATATGTTTGAGGATATAAAAGTTAGTTTGAAAGTTTTAACCATGGCAATTGATTTCTCCGTAGGTGTTCAAAGCAATGAATACCCCACAGATCAGAAATCCTTCTCTGCCTCCCCCAGAAAAAATGTCTGAAGCCTATTCTGCAAAGATTGCACTTTTTGGCGCTGGGCCTGCAAGTATAAGTTGTGCTTCTTTTTTGGCTCGATTGGGTTACTCTGACATCACTATATTTGAAAAACAAGAATATGTTGGTGGTTTAAGGTAATGCCTACATTTATTTTATGTTTTTTATGTCAAAAATGATGGGGTAAAACAATTATGAATATTGTTGGTTCATATTCATATAGAAACTTCAGGCTCACAGATGGTATTTTAAATGTTCTTTTTCCAAATGCTCAAATTTTGATTACATTTTTCACTGTAAATTTTGCAGTTGGCTTTAAGCAATATTTATTTAAAAATTTATCTCTCTAGTTCTATGAATTTAAGACAAATCTTAACAAAATGTATTTTGGTTATAGGAACCAATCATATGAAGAATTGTTTTATCCCTGTGAACCTTTCCTTTAATGGAGATATATTTGAAAATCATGGATATTAGAGATGGGGAAAAACCTGCCTCCACAGAAAACTGGACTATTCATTTTGTTGTCTATATAGACGTGTTGCCCTGCTCACATATATTCAGTTTACAATTCCTTAAGTCTTGCATTTGATTATAATTTTGTCAGCATCGACTAGAAATGTTCTATTTAAATATACATTTCTGTACTATTTATTCATCTAATACCTTATTAATATTTGATATTATTCAGCATGATTATTGTAAACTAGGATTCAGTAACAAAGTTATTTTATTCTCATGAGGATTGATGCATTGAAATGAAAATGTAAATTTAAAATGAGTGAAACTCTATACTGGATGTACATTATTTTTATCATCATACAAAATAAGCTTATTATAAGCAGGGAGTGAATATTGCTTAAAACATTTCATGTAAACATGAAAAAGAATTTGGGTGGCAGGTGAGTAATATTACTCAATTGATTTTTATTTTCCTTACATGTGCTATATCTTATATTTAAGATCATGGATTATAAAATATAACAATTTTGAATATCTTTTTCTATACTTAGTATTTAATTTTGTTATGGCTACTGAACTACCTGTAAGCAATAAATTTGCCATATTTAATAATCGCAGAAAATAGTCAAATTATGAATAAAATTTGTGAAGTTTCTTATGTTTTCTGGCACCTATAAACATGTGTTAATAAATGTGTAAATTTCAATATTGGTCAAGTGGCAATATGCTAAATCTAAGATAATGTAAAATTGTCTATGATTTGTTTCATTGATATAAATATTTTGAAATATTTATTGACATAAATATTGATATATAAGCTATCATTATTATAAAACATTTGCCTGAATCATCAAGCAAAAATATCATATACTAGCAAGATCCTTTAGAGAGGATATGAAACATAAATAATGTAATTGTCAAGAAATAATTATTTTTTTGTATTGATGTTTCACTGCTCTGAATTTTAAGAGATTGCATGTATTTTACTAATTTATTTTTCTGGAAAGTAAAGTTTCCTATATATTATTTTGCTAGAAGTATTTACGCTATCTTTTTAAATAGCATTTTACTACAGCTTTATTAATTAGGAAAAACATAATCTATTAACAACATATGCGTAAGACCTGTATGTTGTTTTCAATTATATGCATCAGTGAATCTCTGAGCTAATTTAAAAAATATGAACTTAATTTTTATGTACGCTGGTAGACTCGGAAAAGTCTCTTTGCCACTTAATTGCACTTTCACAAGAAGCCTAAAATGGAATCAACCCTATTTATGAATTATTCTGTGTCGCCAATTTTGGTAGAAGATTATGGTTGTTAGCATCTTTATCTCTTTTGAACTCCAGTGCAGGATAGACATTTCTAAATCATATAAATTAGTACTAAATTTGTGTTTTTATATGTTTGCTGACCAGTTTCTAGTGGGAAAGTCTCCCCTGGATTCATGACCAAACACAGTGGTTTTTGTTGCTGTTTTTTAAAATATTTTTTTTTTCCTTTGCTTTTGAATCTTCCCAGTATGTAGGGACAATATGAAGTGTTTAATCAGTCTCATTTGAACTGTCCCATGGTAGAGGCATTCTGTCACTGTAAAAGGATTATAAAAACTGACACTCGGATTTAGCCAGAATTACAACCACAAAATTTTCCTGTTAATTCATTTTCTCATTTACAGCTGCCTTTCATTCTCTTGTATCTTCAAAGTGGCTAAAAAAGATTAAATTAGCTTTGTATTTGAAATCAATTGCTTAAAGAGGTGATGTCAAGTTCTATCTTTTCTTCTTTGCATCCAAACAGATTCTTTTATCCCTGGTGAATTAGTATCACAACCACTATTTAAAAAAATCACTAGAGTCAGTGAAAGATATCCAGGACTTAATCCCTGTTGTATTGAACATCATCAATTGATTATTTTTTGATGCCGCAACGAATTTATGAAATACTCAGTAGTTTTGCTTTCCTCCGACTGTGGCTTTTTTTGGGGGGACATAAGTTTAAAATGGTTAAAAGGGCTTGATATATCAACAAAGATAAACAAAATGGTGTTAAGAGATTGTAAGTATGTATGCACCTATATATTTTTTAAAAATTAATATATATTATTAATAATTATGATGTTTTTGTTAGGTAGAATAGTCAGGCCAATGTTGTTCTTTGCTTTAGCTATTGCAGTTGTTACAGTGCTTTTATTTCACCTATTGAGTTTCATGTTGATTGACTATAAAGAGAAACGGGGTGTAGGTGAAGCAGTTATAGCAGTAGGGAAATATTTTGAGAATGTGTGTTACCATGCAAATTTGAAGTATAGTACCTATGCAAAAATGAACTGAAGCAAAACTCTTGTCAAAATATGAGAATTGTGCTTTAAAAAGAATGAAAAGAGCATGGAAAGGAGTTGTTATAAATTTCGTTACAAGAAAGAAACATGAACATAGAAGAAAGATGATTTTTTTTTATGTTATCTGACATTCCACTGACTGTACTGAAGGATTATAGTTGCTACAAGAAGAAATTTCTTTCAAAACCTAAGACTGTTATAAGAGTACAGGTAGAAGAAGAAAAGTTGTTTTCATAAGCACAACAAACTTGGGATGCAAACATTCCTATCAAGCTCTATCTTCTGTCCTTTTATCTTCTTTCTCACCATGGAGTTTCAGGGTAATCTCATTTATTCTCGTGGTTTCAATTACCAACTACATGCAAATTATTTAAAAATCTGTAGATACCTCAAAGAGCTACAAGTAGAACTACCAGCTGATCCAGCAATAGCACTATTAGGCATCTACCCAAAGGAACAAAAGTCATTCTATAATAAAGACATCTGCACTCGAATGTTTATGGCAGCACAATTCATTATAGCAAGGATGTGGAAACAACCTAAGTTCCTATCAATCCATGAGTGGATTAATAAAATATGGTATATGTATACAATGGAATACTACTCAATTATAAGGAACAATGGTGATCTAGCACCTTTTATATTTTCCTGGATAGAGCTTGAGCCTATCCTCTGAAGTGAGGTATCACAAGAATGGAAGAATGAGCACCACATGTACTTGCCATCAAACTGGCACTGACTGATCAGCATTAAGGTGCTCACACAGTAGTAATATTCTTTGCTGGTAAGGGGGTTGGGGGTGGGTAAACTCACAACTAATGGGCACGGTGAGCATTGTCGGGGGTAAAGGGCACATCTCAAATCATGGTTGGGATGTGGCAAAGTCATAACATGTAACCAAAATGTTTGTATCCCATAATTTCCTGAAATTAAAAAAAAAAGTCTGTATCTGCCCTGACTTTTCCCTCTGTCTTGAGCAACAGATTTATACATTCAAATCTTGGACATCTCTTTATAAACTTCGCCATATCAACATTGTTCCTCTTTCTGAGTTTGCTATTTCAGGGGAAGACATCACCAATACTGGACTACTATGCAATATCTTGGCAATTGTATTTTGTGAATACTCTTTAAAATGTCCTCTCTCCCCCCTATCTCCGATGTCCTTTACCTCTCACTTCCTATGCGAATGCAGTAGCCTCCAAATGGTTCTCTTGGCTTCCTGATTTGTCTTTTCAAATCCATTCTCCTTTTCCAGATCTGATTATATCACTCTTCTACTTGAAATCTTTCAATAACTCTTCATATCCTAAGAGATAAAAGGATCTGGCCTGGCATAGAAAGCCCTACATGACCTGATACCTATCTTTATTTTCTCATTCCTTCCTTTCCTTCATATCTCCCTTCCTTCTTCTTTTCTTCCTTCCTCCTTCAATATCCATTGACCACAACATTATAACATTATTTCTGACAGTAGAGCTACAGAAGTAAACAAGGCAAAAATGCCTGTTCTCATGGGATTATAGTGTAGTAGTGGGGAAACAGACAATAAATGAACAATAAACTAAATATAGAATATGTCAGGTGATGGTAAACACAGTGAGGGAAGTTTTAAAAATGGCAGTTTAGGGGTTTACCTAGTGTCTTAGATGCCTAGAGTGAATTATTTTTTAACATGTTTATCTCCTAGTCTATACAATAAATTGACTTTCAATAAGAATCATGCAATAATCAATGATAATAATTATTTTTAATTCATTTCTATAAAACAAAAAATAACAATTAAAACAAACTATTTTAATATTATGAATATAGTTCACACTGTGACTATTTTGAATTTTAAACACAAAGCTCCATGAGGTCACACAATATGACAGAATTGGAGTAATTCATATTGCTTCATGTGCTATCATTTAATAAATTCCAAATAAACTATTATGTATTGGAATACATAGTATCACGGGGTGGATTTGCATGCTTCCTATTGAGAGTTGGGCCGAGGAATGCTTATAGCTGAATCAGCATGTGCCTGTGGCCACTGTTTAATTGGAGTTCTCCAAATTAAATTCCCCGTAGAACACAGTGTTTATTCAAGAATGGGTGATAAAAAGGGTATCCTTTAAAGCTTGCATATGTGTTATTAAAACTCTATAGCAATTGTAATAGTTATTTAGAATTTAGACATAGCCGAGATTTTTTTTTTTTTTTGGCAGACAACATTGTTTAGGATATTACTGACATTGTTTAGAACTAGTAGCTCATGGAAATAATACAATGCAGGCTCATTTTCGTAAGTTTTAAAATTGTTTTTAAATTATCTAAAAACAATGCATCTTTTTTATTGCCTGCACGTGGGCTTGGTATGGTGCTAGAAAGGGAAGAGAATATGATGATGAAGTTTGGGTCTTGAGCAACTCATATAATAGAATTTTCTAAGGACCAGTGTTCGGGGGAGGAACTGAAGTTTAGTTTAGGCATAACTGAGATACCTTTTAGACACCCAAGTGGATATAAAGGTATGGAATTTAGATTTGAAGATAAAAGTGTGGGAGTCATCACGTATTGACGGTATTGAAAGCCTTAAGACTTCACTTACCGTCTTATCTCATCCAACTCTTACTTACAATTGATATTTTACGTATGTCACATTGTGCTGTGTATCTGTGCTGACCTCACTGTTAGTGAATATAAATGCCACATTTATAACATCAGTAATCACGTCTCTGCCGCCTACCTACTTTATATGACCAAATCTAACCAATATTTTTCAATATTTGACATTTCGCTTATTTTCTCTAAAAGATGCTGGGAAATGTAACTCACATTTATTCATTTAACACATGTGCCAAGCACTGTGCTAAGTGTTGACCACAGTGGTTTCAGAGCAGCGTAGAGTTCTAAGCAGAGCTGCCGAAGCCCCAGCAGCCCGGCATTCTGTTTGCCCTGGTGTCTGTTTTGACATTTAAAGTTACGCTGCTGTGCACCGTGCCTGCTTCCTTCTCCTTGGACAGGTTTCTTCCTACTAGGTTGGGTATGTCCTTTCTTTCTTTCTGGCCAACAGGAAAGTTGTTCCTGCTTTTTATAACCTGGTCTTTCATAGTGATTTCTTAAATCAGACCCATTGCCCTGCACTTAGCACCATTTTTTTTTTCTTTTATTTCGTATACTTCTGTTTAGATCCTATAAAAATTCCAGAGGAGGGCATAGTCATGGGAAGGTGTTCAGCCTCACAATGTGTCTGGATGTATTTAAGGTTCTTACCTTGCCGTAGTTGCTTTATTTGTGGGATTCTTTATTCACAGCCCATTGTTTTTGCTTTCCTGTCCAGCCCTTTCAGGACATCATCAGACCCCAATTTAAGTCCAAATTTAATCTCTCTCCCACGAACCCAATGGCTATCAAGTCTGGGTGTCTGTTTGTGTCCACATACAATCCATAATCGTTAAGAATCTTTCTGCTTAGCCTTTGAAGGCAAAGCCTTCTGTGGTGCAAGGAGCATTCTGAGTACCCCCGAGGTAATGTGGCTGGAGTTCGCAAGTCACATTAAGAGATTCTTATCTTTGACCTAGGCCCAAATCCATTCTTACATATAATCTTATATTTCTAACTAGATGAAAAACTGCCTTAGTGAGTCCTTGATTTTATACTGTTTAATACTTTACATTTTCTGTAGCATTGAGCATGGTGCCTTGCTGATTATTTGATGTATGGAAATTAATTGAATAATCAAGTTCTAAGTCACCGAAGAATGAAAAGCCTGCATATGCCCTTTGAAAATTTTGCATTGGATGATCCAGAAGGTTTATTTTCAGCAACTATTTATTTATTTTACAAATTAATCTTTATAAAGCTTGGATATATCTCTTTTATTGCAGGTACTACATTCTATTGTAATTATTGGTTTATGTACTTTTTCCCTACTAGAAAAGAGAGTTTATTGAAAGTAGGAATTTAGTAACATTGCAGCTAACACTATTCCTGGCACTTTGTGAACATTGTGCCTGGCACTATTCACTTTGAATAAATAGTGAATGAATGAATGAATGCATGAATTGTTACATATTCATGGACACATACAGCCTTTTTGTTGCTGTGAAACATTGAAAACTGTTTAGAGCTTTTCTTTAATACCCTAAACTCTTATACTGCTAAAATAATAGTACTTTAGGCCTCATGATTTTTTTTTTTTTAAATGCAGACAGTGAGCATTGATATCAAATAGGATTACTTTTTACGTATTGTGTCCTTTTGGGACACTTGTGTTCATAGAAGGAGACTGGTCTACCGTACAAATGTTCTGTAGATCGCATGGAACTGATTCTGTACTATTCTGAAGGGAACGATAATACAAAGTAGCACATTTGAATTTTAACCAGTTAGAGGTATATTTATAGAATATATATGGATGCATATGTATATGTATGTGTACATATGTATATTAAACTCTATCTATACCTTCAACTGATTTTTAGTTTTAATACTTTTGATCTTAGAAATTCATAGAATTGTTATTAAATGAATTAACTAAATACTTTATTGAAATTAAAAGTATTGGAATTGCTTTTGGCCAGGTTTACATTCATTGTTTTCTATTGTTTATACTTTATTTATTTTCTATCAGTTTCTACTATAACTGTAGTCCATGTAATTTTGCCATGCCAATAAAAATTTGGACATCCTCATGCTCACATTATGTGATATACAAATATCCTTAGAAGACATACTTATTTCTTTAGTACTGTTAAAGACATTGCATTTTTTTAAGATTGGTAATTTTTCCACTAATGCTTGTTTTCTTCCTCTTCTTTTTTATTAGTACTTCTGAAATCCCTCAGTTCCGGCTGCCATATGAGGTAGTGAATTTTGAGATTGAGCTTATGAAGGACCTTGGTGTAAAGGTAAATAGATATCAACACCTACATACCTATATGTGTATTGTGCAAAAAGAAAGGAGTAAGCTCTATACCAAAGATTAACAGCAAATGTCACACATTTGGGGAAAGAACAATTAAAAGCTACACTAGGCAGAAGCAGAAAGATGCTTCCCCTTGCTTAGGGCATTTGTCTGTCTACTGTCTGAATAACACTAGCCTGGAAAAGGGCAATCAATAGTTCTCATCTGGCACGCCTGCATGTGATTAATTGTCTGTAAGAAACAAATTCCTAAATTGCTTTAGGGGTTCAGTGCAGCTAATGGAAGGATTTGGTTTCTTTAATCATGTTTTTTCATGCAAGTTGTGTGCACTGTGAAACACTGGTATTTTGCAGTTTGGAACATGATTTCTTACAGAGGTTTATTTTATATATTGTATGCATTATGTCAGCGGTACTAATGTGATAATCCTTTCTTAACATAAGCAGTAAATCAGTGGGGTAGAAAGCAACAGCTTTGTATTTTTCATTGTTGTGTGAAATAAATATTGTGGGGTTCTTTTAAAGATGGTTGAAAAGTTGACACATTGTGCTTTTGGAATATAGCTTTAAATATTTGTATTCTTTTCTATTAATTAAGAGTATTACATTCTAGTTCTTCTCTTGAATATATTGCTATTTTTGTTTTAAAAATGTTAATTTTCAATAATATATATAACTCAATAGATTAGTAATGTTCCATGATTTACATAATACATTCTATAAATATATGCAGAAGATATTTTGAAAAGTCATTAATAAACTACTCATGGCTCTTGCATTTACCAATAACCTAAAATTAATCAATAAAAGGGAAACACTTAAAATAATATTTTGTGCTTTTATATGTATAATTACATTTTATTTGACAGTGGTCGGGTGATGAAACACACATAATTACTGAACAAAAAATCGAATAGTAATAGAGAATGTACCGAGTGCCAGGAAATACACATCGTAGTCACAGTCATGCCACTTTCCAACTTTACAGTCAGATAGCCTTGGCAAAGGCAATTAATATTCCTAACCTTGGTCAATATCTGTTGAAACTAGAAAGTATGCTACTACCATTTGTGTGAAATATCAACCTATCTTTATATATGCATAGACTGTCTCTGGAAAGACATAAGGATCTGATTGTATAGGTTGCCTTTGGGAAGGTGTGGGAAGAATTTATCACCGTTTTGTACAATTAAATTTTAAAACCTATAAATTTATTACATTATTGGGAAAAAAAATTAGAATCTAAATTAAAGAGGATGTTGATCAGACTGTCTTGTCCATGTCTCAGATTGTTTTAATGTAAAGGACATAAAGTATTCGAACTTGCTTTGTAAACATTAAATTGTATATACATTTCTGAGGAGAGATGGCAATGAGATTCTAGTTTTACTTTGCAGATGTGCATACATTGATGAGATACTCGTGCAGCTTTTGACCTATTGCTTTAGCCAGAAGAGGGTACATTTTTTTAAAAGCGGTCTACACTTGTTATCTCCTTTTCCTCATCACTTAGATTCTTCTTACAGTCTGCCTTCTGTTTGTCCCTCTCAACTCACATTATATACTTTAAAGTCAACAATAATTTCCTGGCAATGAAATGAGCTTTTCCCTGAGTTCATACGGTTTGACTCCTGTGGAGCATATGATGCATAAATTCTTATATACGTATGTATATTTGCATTTTTGGCCTTCATGGTCTAGCATTGTCTTGTTTATTCTTCTACTTTTTCTTTTTCTTTCCAGCAGGTTTGTTTCATTTATTCAACAAATAATTATTCATAATTTACTTTTGCCAAGTAGTGTGCCAAAGACTAGAACCATCTAGAACCATCCTTCTTTCGAATTCCAGTCATGTATTTTTAGTAGTTTACTATAAGTCACATAAACTAATCATATCCGGAAGCAAGTTCAGTTCATCATCTTCACTCCTATTTTTTAGCTAAATTTCCTTTTGAATAATTTCAATTTATTTTATGTGTAATAGCTGATCAGTTTTTTACTATATTTCTAAGATGAATTTTTCAAGTCAAATATTATACCACCAGAAAATAACGAGAATTTTATCCTTTATTTTTGCATTACATATTTTTTCTTCCATTATTTCAATGGCTATTAAAAAAAGAGGGATAATATATGAAATCTTTTTCTTGTCTCTGATATAGCATTTTAATCATATTGAATAAATTAAATATTTTTTGTCTTAGATTACCAAAATTTTATTGTTTTGAAAAAAATTTTAATCAAGAGATATTAAATTTTTCATTGTCCTTTTAAAAACTCATTTTCAGTTTATATGTTACATATGTTAATCTTTGAATTTTTAGAATATATTGATTTTTGCATCATGTTTTATTATTTCTGTACATGTGAACTAGATTTGTTTTGTTAGTATTTTTAAAGATTTTCCTTTGTATTCATTTATTTATGCAATGAGTATTAAAGCTGGATATAAAAGAGGAAATACTCAAATACTGTTGCTACCCTTGCAGAGTTTTAATTATACAAAGCCTAATTTTGTTTCATTTTGCTTTATTTTTGTTTGTTCTCTTTGTAACTTGTTTATGATAGAGTTGTGTTAGCCTTGTAAAATCAAACTTCCAAGCATTTTTTTTTTTACTTTACCATTGGTAAGAATATTATCTTGATGTTTACATTTTTACTAAATTTGAAAATTTTGTCCTTCTGGCCTCAAATCCCCTTTATAAGAGGTAGAACTTTGACCATTTATTTTCAAATCTTCCATAGTTATTAATATTTCCACCTATTTTATTCTCATGTCAATTTTGTGAATATGTATTTTTCTAGACAAATTTTATGCTCTGTTGAGACTTTTTAATTTGTTAGACATAGATGTAAACCTGTTATTCCAGTATACAATAAAAATATCTCTTCTGTGGCTGTGATTATATTTGCTTTATCATCTTTAAACTTACTTTGTGTTTTCTCAACTCTTGTCTCTTTTTATAAAGACTAGGTAGTGGTTTCTCTAGTCAATGTATTCTTTAAAAAAAACAGCTCTCAATGTTTTATGTTTCCTTATTCATTAATTGCTAACTATATCTGTATTAATTCTTTCCCATTGCTATTTTTATTTGTCACTTTTTTAACCTCAAATTGTATACTTACTTAATTTTCATTTTTATAGATTGAATAATGAAAACATTTAGGGTTAATCATTTCTCTTG
>RJWJ010020725.1:0-28722 GCA_004363605.1 Indri indri | reverse complement strand
TCCTTATTTATAATGCTGTTAAATTACTGTCATAAATTAGTATATGAGAACATGGAGAATATGGCATCTAAAACTTCATACCCCACCTGAGGTCGAATCTGTACCTAGAACACTGGAGCCTTTATTTCCCTTGGCGTTGTCAGGCTCAGCCTCTTGGTGGACTGTTATCCTGGTTCTTTGGCTCCTTGCTTGGAAAATTCACAAGCAGGGCCTGTGTGACAGAGTGACTACAGACAGGAAGCAATTCCACACAAACAGCTTTTATTACATAAAAGAAGGGAGCTATACAAAGTGAGAGTACATCCCAGAGAGGAACGGGCCAGTCTCCACAAGTGGAGAAAGACGTTGAGGACGCCCAGGTGGTTTCCTTTTATTAGCTTGGTCCAGGGGAGGGCTTGTTGAAGGTGTGGATGTTACCAGACGATTGAAATACATGATTTATAGGTGTTCTTATAACAAAGCTGCAGCTCCACAGGTGTGTGTGCCTCAAGTCCTCAAGCTCCTGCTCTTTGTGATTATTAGCTGCATTTTCCTGCAGTCCCTTCCATGGCTTCTCTGCCCCTAGGAACCACCCTCCTGGCCTGTATCTGCCACCTGCAGATTTGGCCCCTACCTGACATTCCCGTGAGAGAATCGAGCCTGAAAATCTCTGGGGCTTGAGGCTGAAGGCCCGTCTTCTGTAGCTGCTTGGAGCTAAACAGCTCTTCAGGCTCCATGACCTCTTTTAAGAGCTACAGGTGGATGTTACTGTGGCCTTATTTGGTGGCTCCATGGGTGGCAGTTTTATCTTGTTCAGATGTGGGGTGAAATCCCCGAGCTAGCATATGTTTCACGTGGAGCTGTTGAAGCCTTGAAGACACACAAATTTAGTAAGAAGGTTAAAAATGCATGAGCCAAATATTAATAGAAGGACAATAACCACTAAAGGTCTCAGGAATGTTAGCAACCAGGTCATACTTGGTAATAGTGAAGAAAAGTAGTTGTAGTAAGAGGAAGAAAAATGAAATCATAATGAAAATATGAAAAATTATGGGTGCTTGAGAATAGGCAAGCACAGAATTATTCCTTCATGGAACAATGTATCTAATATGCAGAAGATTCCAGTAAAGGCTAACATAAGAAAGATCAGGAAATATATGGAGAGATTATTTACTATCTATGGTGGCATAGCCCATGAGGTTTAATTATTTTACCTTTTTGAAGAGAAGCTTTAATCCCTCAGTTGGTTCACACTCGTAGGCATCTGTGATTTCAGTGTCCTTGCTGGTGTCTGGGCTCTGAGCGTCCACCTGTTTAGCTCTCAAGATGTGCACCCAGCTCGTCTACCCCCCTCCTGTGGGAGTAGACAACAAGACCTGAAATGGGCCCTTCCACCTGGGCTCTGACTGATGGGTAGGGCCTCTTTCTTTCCAATCTTTAAGGAGGATCCAGTCCCCCGGTTGCATGGCGGAAGTGATTTTCTCTTCCTGGGGACCAGTCAGGACTTGTTGCCCATAGTCCAACAATGCCTGTTGTACTTTCTATGATGTGTTTTAGAAGATAACTAGCTTCTACACATTCCCTGATAACTTGTTCTTGGAACGGTTGGCCACGTAAGATTTTGAAAGGACTGAGTTTCAGTGTCCCTCTGGGGAGTCCTTTTTAGAGTTTTGTTGGTTCTCTCAACCTTGCCATATGCCTGAAGCAGCGAGGAGGTAAGTGGTAATCTACTCCTAAGGCAGTTGTCAGTCCCTGGGTTACTTGGGATGTAAATGCAGATACACTATCACCCTGAAGCCTCAAGGGAAGACCAAAGCGAGATATGATCTCTCAACAATATTTTACATACCTCCGTGGCCCTTTCTGTATGGGTTGGGTACATCTCAAACCATCCTGAGAAGGTGTCTACCAATACCAAAAGATATTTGAAACCTCTCCACTGATTCATCACAGTCAAAATCCGGTTGCCAGTCTTCCTCTGGGTACCTGCCTCGCTGCCCTTTCAGCTCTAGCACCCAAGGCAGGTGAGCTCCCCCTGGTGGGTTATTTTGCATACACAGGTAGCACAAAGCAGTAACTTACTTGACCAATTTGTCTAATCCTTGGATAATCACCATTTTTCCTAAAAGGATCTTTAAAGACTTGGCCCCCACATGGAAGGCTTGGTGGAGCTAGAGACCACCTTTTGAGAAGTATTAGAAGGGATGAAGGGCTTTCCCTCTCGCTCCCACCATCCCACGGAGTAAAGGTGAATCCCCTTCCCTTGGCCCAGTCCTCCTCCTCTCTGGAATACACTGGTCTGTTCTGCACTTTTAAGGGTGCAGGTAACACCGTAGTTACAAACTCCTCTTCCCTTGCCACCCTCTTGGCCTCCTGATCAGCTTTGTCGTTTCCCTGTGCTCTGCTCCCTTCTTTTCGGTGCCCTCTACAATGCATGACTGACATTTCTGTTGGTAAATACACTGCCTGTAAAAGTTTCTGAATTTCTTCTCCATGTTTGATCAGAGAGTTTCTAGCTGAGAGGAACCCCTCTTCTTCCAAATTTGGCCATGTGCATGGAGAATCATGAAGGCATATTTGCGGTCAAATGCTCTACCGCTGAGCTATACCCCCCATGAAGGCATATTTAATGTCAGTGTATATTTGTATTATTTTATCTTTGGCCAGTCCCAGTGCCAGCCTTAGGGCTATTAGCTCAGCCTTGTGAGCTGAGGTACTAGGTGGTAAGAGGCCACTCTCGAGAACCCGAATATGGGAGACCACCGCATACCCAGCTCTCCGATGTCCTTCTATCACCATACTACTAGCATCCCTAAACCAAATGTCCTCTGGGTCCAACAACGGGGTATTCTTTAAATCTGTTCTCCCTGCCGATCCTGTTAGTATTGATTTTTTACAATTATGATTAACAGTTCCATGTTCTCCTGGTTCTGCCAGAATGAGTGTGGCTGGATTTAAGTCTGCACAAGTTTCTAGTGTAACGTCGGGGTGTTCTATTAAGAGGAGCTGATAACGTAACACCGGCTATTGGAGAGCCAACTCTGTCCATGTTTGGTTAAAAGAGGGGCCAGATCATGTGGTGCCTGAACCTTGAGAGTCCCAGAAAGGACCAACTTCTGAGCTTCCTCTACCAGGAGAGCCATGGCAGCCAGCACTCTCAAATAATGGGGCCAGCCTCTGGCTACGGGGTCTACATTTTTAGAAAAATATCCTACCAGTCTCAATTCCCCTTCAAACTCTTGTACCAAAACTCCCACGGCCACTTTATATTATATGTGGATGAGAAAAAGAAAGTGTTTGTCTAAGTTTGGTATTCCCAAGGCCAGTACATGGGTTAAGGCTTCTTTTAGGTCTTGAAAGGCTTTCTCCTGTTCTTTCCCCCATGTCAGGACTTCACTCTCATCCCCTTTTAAGGCTTCATATAAGGGTTTTGCTATTTCTCCAAATTGGGGAATCCAAATTCTATAATATCCAGCCATTCCCAGAAATTCTCTTAAATTTTTTTTGTAGTTGGGTTACTGGGGAGCAAATGACCTGCACTCTACTTGAGGACAGTTTTTTTGTTGTCCTGGAATTATAACAAATCCCAAGTAGGTTACCTCTGGTACACACAATTGTATAGAAACCTGAAAGCCTTCCTTCCCCAGGCACTCTAGGGTTGCTCTGGTACTTATAATTGAGTCTTCATAAGACAGGCTACAAATGAGTATGTCACTGACATACGGTATCAGTGTATTTGGAGGGGATGGTCTTAATTCTGTGAGCAATTTCTGTAATGCTCCCCTGAACAAATGGGGGCTGTCCTGGAACCCCTGAGGAAGGGCAGTCCACATTAACTGTCTAGCTCTTCCTGTAGTGGGAATCCTCCAGTTCAAAAGAAAACAGGAATTCAGGAATTGGTTATCTGGGTGTAAAGGAATTGAGAAGGCATCCTTTAGATCTAGGACAGAAAAATGGGCTGATCCTGGGGGAATTTGAGTGATAATCATACATGGATTTGGGACCTCCAGGTACAAAGGCATCATGGCCTCATTTATGATTCTTAGTCTTGAACAAGTCTCTATTTGCCATGCGGTTTTTTACTTCTAGAATGGGAGTGTTGCAAGGGGATGAACATTCTGCCAACATCTAGCCTTCAACATTGTTGTATTATCAGGGCAATTTGCCGCAGCCCCTCCAGGACCCTTGGGGGGAAAGGGAATTCCTGGTTTGAGGATCACCTTTACCGGTGGAATCCTTATAGATTGTCCTGGATTTCCATTTGCCCAGATTCTAGGATCTACATTCTATGCCTGTTGGGTAGCCTCTGTTCTCCCCCAAAAGCCTGTCAAGGGTTACCCATCCACATAATAGTATGGGGTTGTACTTGTAATTGGCCCTACTTGACCAAAAAGTCTATTCCTAATAAGGAAATTGGTACTTCGGGGATGAGCAGAAATTGATGAGTAACTAATATTCCTTCCCAGCTACATAATAAAGCAGGAATATAATACCTTCTGGTGGGGCATCCATCAGTGCCCACAACCATACAGGAGGAGGATGACAGGGGTCCGCCAAAGGTTTTTACAACGGCAGAAAAAGGATTTTCTTACCAGCCACAACCCAGGTTACCCAGGATTCTTCAAGTGAGATCTCAGCTCTTTTGTCCACATCTGGGGCACAGTTTTCTGGGCCCCACAGCCTTTCTGGTATGGTTCCAGGCTCCTTCAGGCTTGACTCGCACTCCTTTCAAAAGTGTACAGGCTTCCAACACTGAAACAGATCTTATCACCACCTCTTAGGTTCCTCGGAGTAGCTAGGTGAGCTATAGTGGCAATAGCTGCCCCCAGTAGTTTGGCCTTTTAGTAGTCACTTTGTTACCTCTATATCCCATTTATTATAGACAGTGGAGGCCACCAACAGCAGCCAGGCTGTATTTGGGGTTCCAAGGCCAACTTCTGGAGTTTTCTGCGAATATCAGAGTGAGAGTTGTTAATGAAGTATTTATGACTATTATTGCCTCTGAGTTAGGGCCCATATTGGTATATTTCTTGACAGCTTTAGTGATTTTTTTCCCTAAATATTGCTGAGCTTTCTTCCCTTCCTTGAACTACCTCTGCCAATTTAGAAAAGTTGACTGGTTTTACTTGAATAGCTTTCATGCCTCCTATAAGACACATTATCATGTGGTTGCAGAGGTGGGGTCCTCTTTGACCCTGTTGGTAATTCCACCCTGGGTCTTCGTGGAGAACTGCTTGATTTCCAGGTGGAAGATTTTGATTTAGTGCATGAAGCTGATCTCCATAAACCTGACCGGCTGCCCAAATACTATTTCTTTCGTCTAGTGAGCAGCAATGTGAGAGCAAGACCCACACATCCTTCCAGGTCAAATCAAAAACAATCATCAGGTGTTCAAATTCTTCTATGAACCTCCCTGGGTCAACTGAGAAGCTTCCCCATTTTTCCTTACATATTTTGAGATTCCCATTGAGAATGGAATGTGACCCCTCACCCGCTGTCCCGTGGGCCCTGCTACTTCTTGTAAAGGACACATGGGAGGTAGATTTGGACTCAGAAAAGAGGGGTAAAGAGGAGGGGGTGGACCACATCTTCACTTGATTTCTTTTCTGAAATTTGAGGTTTGTCTGGAGCCAAAGAGGCACCCGGACCTTTTTCTGTCCCCCTAATTTGACACTTGTCCACACAAGACTCAAATATTGGGGATTATCTCTCAGGTATTTAAAGGCCTGAACATACAGAATTTCTAACCACTTTCCCTCCCTTCTACAAAAGAGATCTAACTGTAGGATAGTATTCAAGACTCCTGTTCTCAGGCCAGGATTCTCCACCTAGCAGTTGGTATTGGGGCCAGGCTGTGTTGCAGGAAAACACTAGTTTCATTTCGCAGAGGCTGTTGAGTCCAAGGGCCTTCCAGTTTTTTAACAGACATCCCAGGGGAGAATTGGTGGGGACTGAGGTTTTCCGTCCCATTGTCCCTATGGAAGAGAACAGAATAGACCAAGAGTAGATTATCTATTGGACCAGACGTCCTCATGTCTGGCAGTTTTGGCTCAGAGCTTGCTTAGTTAGGCCGTGCCCAAAACCTCTATTCTGACTGCCTGTTGGACCAGGCATCCCTGGTCCTGACACATCAGCCACCCTCCATTCAGGCATCCCTCCCCTGGGTGGTACTTCACCGTGGGGACACCATGTCCTGTCCCCATGGTCAGAGCCCTCCCCTGGCTCTGGAGGCCCAGTGAAAACTCCCCCCCGGCCCTGTCCCCATGACCAGATGGCAGGGGTCGGTCTACCCTCAGTTCTCTAAGTCTGAAACAGCATGAGAAGTCACCGGATATAGTCCTAGAAAACTAAGTTTTAGTGAGAAAAAGAAAGATAGGATTATAGGGGTGAGGGAGACCACATGTTACTCCAGGGACCTCCCTATAGTCAGGAAGTTTTCCAGCCAGGTATCCCCTCATCCGCTGCACCGCTCCCCACAGAGAGCAGGCACCCCCTGGCCGAGGGTGAGGGGAGTCGCATAAGACCCGGACAGGCATGTAGCAGAACTGGATTTCCAAAATGCCGTTTCCTGAGTCCCAGTGTCATTAAAAAAAAAAAAAAAGGCAGGAACTCCAGGGTTTGCACCACAGTCGCGCTACCCACCATGTCTCACCAGACTCGGGAAAGAAGACACAAAGGCAATGTGACAAGGCAACCTCCAGAAAACACACATGCTCCATCACCTTACCTTCAAAAGAAAGAGGCGCCTGGGTTTTGGCACCAAATGTCAGGCTCAGCCTCTTGGTGGACTGTTGTCCTGGTTCTTTGGCTCCTTGCTTGGAAAATTCACGAGCAGGGCCTGTGTGACGGAGTGACCACAGACAGGAAGCAATTCCACACAAGCAGCTTTTATTGCAGAAAAGAAGGGAGCTGTACAAAGCAAAGAGTACGTTCCAGAGAGGAATGAGTCAGTCTCCACGAGTGAGGAAAGACACTGAGGACGCCCAGGTGGGTTCCTTTTATTGGCTTGGTCTGGGGGAGGGATTACGGGAGGCGTGGGGTGGTACCAGATGATTGACGTATAAAACCTCGAGTTCCTGCTCTTTGTGGCTGTTAGCTGTGTTTTCCTGCAGTTCCTTCCCCCAGCTTCTCTGCCCCTAGGAACTGCCCTCCTGGCCTGTATCTGCCACCTGCAGATTTGGTCCCTGCCTAACAATGGGGACACTCTAGTTCAGGGGTGAGGAACCTGCATCCTTCTGGATCCTTGAGTGTGGCCTTTTGATGAATCCAGAATTTACAGAACAAATCCCTTTTTTTTTTTTTTTGAGACAGAGTCTCACTCTGTTGCCTTGGCTAGAGTGAGTGCCGTGGCGTCAGCCTAGCTCACAGCAACCTCAAACTCCTGGGCTCAAGCGATCCTACTGCCTCAGCCTCCCGAGTAGCTGGGACTACAGGCATGTGCCACCACGCCTGGCTAATATTTTCTACGTATTTTTAGTTGTCCAGATAATTTCTTTCTATTTTTTTTTAGTAGAGACTGGGTCTCGCTCTTGCTCAGGCTGGAGAAGAAATCCTTTTAATAAAGTCTAGTTACTACAGCCAGCAAACACATTTTATGCACTGTTTGATTACTGCAAAACTGGGGAGAATGAAGCCTTCCAGAGCCTTTGCAAGCTGTCCATCATATTATATACCATCTTTTCACAGAACAGTAGCTCAAATATTTACTGGCCATTGTTGTGGGTTGAATTGTGTCCCCCAAAAAGCTATGTTGTAGTCCTAACCCTTGGGATCTATGAATGTGATCTCATTTGGAAATAGGGTCTTTGCAGATGTAATCAAGTTAAAATGAGATCATAATGGATCAGGAGGGGCCCTAAATCCAACGACTTATGTCCCTATAAGAAAAGGGACGATTTGGAGACACAGACACAGAGGGGACACAGAAAGGGAAGAAGGCCATGTGAAGACAGAAGTAGAAACTGGGGGGATGCAGCTACAAGGGATGCCGAGGATTGCTGGCAACCGCCAGATGCTAGGAAGGAGCAAGGGAGGATGATTCCGTAGAGCCTTCGGAGAGAACTTGGCCTTGCCAGCACCTTGATGTCAGACTGCTGACCTCCACTGCTGTGAGAGAACAAATTCCTGTTGTTTTAAGCCATCCGGTTTGTGTCACTTTGTTACAGCTGCCCTTGGAAACAAATACAGCCTCCTAATGGGTACCAGGCCCTGTTGTAGGCACAAGAGATTCAGGGTGAACAGAACAGACAGGCTCCCTGCTCTCACATAGTCGACATTCTAGTGGGGGAAGACAGACAACTGCCATTTAAATAAAGAACAAGAAAATCGCAGGTAAGGAAAATTGCTCTGAAGAGAGGGCAGTGAGTGGGATGACAGAGAGTGACTGGCGCTGGGCAGAGAGCTGTTTTAGCCAGGTCGATTTGGGAATTTGAGTGGAGAACTAAATAAAAAAGAAGAGCAAAATAGTACATACAATTTTATCTTTTTTAAAACTTAAGATCTCATAAAATCATCTCTTCTTTGGAACAGAAAGATAAATGTCCTCTACTACGTAGTTGTCATTAGTTTTACTTTTGCATTTCCATATTTAGCTAGAGTGATTTTCCATGTGTCTGTCCTCTCTGTCAGACTGGGGTCCTTTGAGGGCAGCGGCTGTGTCTGATCCATTTTTATGCCTCGGTGCCTAGGTCCACGCTAGGCCTGTAAGAAGAGGCTAGAGAGCGCTGGGTAAGAGCACGGTTTTTGTCATTCATTTGCGTGGGTTTCAGTCTACTTTTTTTTTTTTTAATTTTTTATTGCTTCCCTCTCAAGCCCTGTGAGTCTGGGTTTCAATCTAGACTCAAGCACTTACTGACTCTGGGACTCTGGGAAAGATCCTTAATTCTCTGCAGTTTCATTTCCTTATCTGTAAAATGGAAATCATGATACTTAAATCATAGGGTAATTATGAGGATTGAGTAAGACACAATGTGGGTAAAGTTGTATGTCCAGATGGTGAAGTTTTCAAGGAAGAATTTAGTTTTATCTATATTGTTTGACTTTTTACAACAAGAATGTATTTTGTATTATCTGTATAATTTAAACAATTTTACTGTTGTAAAATACATATAATATTTACCATTTTTAAGTGGACAACTCAGTGGTCTCAATTACACTCATACTGTTGTGCAACCATCACCACCGTCTCCAGAGCTCTTTTCATCTTGCAAAACTGAAACGTTATACCCATTAACCAATAACTCCCATTCCCCTCCCTTCACCTACTGGCAACCACCATTCTATTAATATTTTCTGTCTCTATGATTTTGACTGCTCTAGGGTCCTCATATAAGTGGAATAATATGGTGTTTGTCTTTTTTGTGACTGGCTTATTTTACTTAGCATAATGTTTTCAAGGTTCATCCATGATATAGCATATGTCAAAATTCCCCTCCTTTTCAAGGCTAATATTTCAGTGTATGTATACACCACATTTAGTTTATCCATTCATTTGTCCATGAACACTTGGGTTGCTTCCACATTTTAACTATTGTGAATAACACTGTTATGAACATGGGTGTACAAATATCTCTGAGACCCTGAAATCCTTTTGGGTATATACTCAGAAGTGGACTTGCTGGGTATATGGTAATTCTGTTTAAATTTCGAAGACCTGCCACACTGTTTGCCACAGCAGCTGTACCATTTTACATTCCCAGCAACAATGCACAAAGGTTCCAATTTCTCTGCATCCTTGCCAACACTTGTTATTTTCTGATTTTTTGATAGTAGCCCTCCTAATGGGTGTGAGGTGATATCTCATTGTGGTTTTGATTTTCCTTTCTCTGATGATTACTGATGTTGAGCATCTTTTCATGTGTTTTTTGCCCATTTATATATCATCTCATTTTAAAAAAACACAAAAACAGTGATTTGCTATATGACCTTGGGCAATTCCCACTCCCACTCTGGACTTCAGCAACCCATTGAGTCAAATGAGGGCTTTAAGTAGAATATCCACGAGGTCTTAGGGGTTTCTGCTAAGGGCTTTCAATTCTCTGTGTCTTGATAATTTACTGGGTTATCAAGCTTAGCACCTACCAAAGTGTCTGAAATGCAGAATGTGCTTAATGTTTGTGAAGAAACACACACATGAATGTATTTGAGCCAAAAACAAGACAGTCCTTAATCACATTATCAGAGAAACAGCTACAGAGGGAGCCATAGCCTCTTAGGTTGTTCACCTATAATCTTTTCAGGCTGGGCCTGGAACGAATACAGCAGCCAATGAAATGTGACACATTTAGAGCACTGTGTGGGGTCCTGGGGGTGGGGGCAGGTGCAGAGACTGCACCTAGGAAGTCAATTATGTTACACTCCTGAAAACACGATGGAGGCAGGTGTGTGGTAAAGGTGGTGGGCAGCAGGAAGGCATGCGGGTAGGAGGGTGAGCATGTCTCTCTGCAATGTCCTGTGGGATCTGGCCCCTGCCTACCACCCCGAGATCACCTCCTCGAATCCAGCCTGCGCCTGTGTCTTCAACCCCACTACACCCCAAGTGTGAAGCAGGAGGCCCGGTGGGCGTTCACTGTCCTGGGTGAAGGTGGAGTTGCTGCCGTCCTGGGGAATCAGGCTCTGATTGCTTCTCCTCTATCACAGGGCGGGATGGAGGCCAGGGGAAAACCACCTTGTTAAGACTTCAGCCAGGCCTCTCTCAAAGACCACAGGCAGGACCCATGACCTCACGCCCCTCCACGTACCCACGCTTTCCGCCTGCCCACGGCGTGGCTCCAGCACCGCTCAGATCGGGCCTGGAAGCCGCAGTTTGGGAACTGCTCCTGCCCTGCCCCTCTTCTCCGTCTCTTCGGCTCCGGCCTCCACTCCTGCCATTCCTGACACCCAAAATCCAGGACTTTATTTACCAAAAGTAAATGAGACCAAAGGTGTCTCATTTTGTTTATTATGGTAAAACATACATAAAATTTACCATTTTCATCATTTTTAGGTGTACAGTCCATTAAGAACATTCACATTGTTCTGCAACCATCACCATCATCCATCTCTAGACCTTTCTCCATATCCCAAACTGAAACTCTGTACCTGTTAAACAATAACTACTCATCCTTCCCTCCCCCAGCTCCGGGCAACCACCGTGCTACTTTCTGTCCCTACGAGTTTGACTACTCTAGGTACCTCATACAGGTGGAATATCTGACCTTTTGTATCTGGCTTATTTCATTTAGCATAATGTCTTTAAGCTTCATTCATGTTGTAGCATGTGCCAGAATTTCCTTCCTTTTAAAGGCTAATATTCCGCTGTATGTATGTACCACATTTAGTTTATCCATTTATCCAGAGATGGACATTTGTGTTGTTTTGATATTTGGACTATTAGGAATAATGTGCTATGATCATTGGTGTACTCTGTTTGAGTCCTTGCTTTCAACAGAAATGAAATTGCTGGATCATATGGTAATTCTATGTTTAATTTTTGAGGAAACACCATACTGTTTCTCATTTGTTTTTAAAATTTACTTAAATTCTTGAAATTACAAAAGTCATTCATGTTTAACAAATGATACAAGGGTGTATGAAGAAAGGCTTTATAATCACATACGCTGTGTGTAATTAATGTTATCCATTTGCATTAACCCCTTCTGCCCTCTCTGTGTTTGCACAAAGACATTCAAGCAGAGGTAGCTTTAGTTTTGATTTTCCATTTTCTTTCTTTCCTTTTGATTTTTATAAAAGGAATAATAGAAACTCAAAATCACTCCTTATGAAGTCTATATGAGGTATGTATTTTATTGAAATTATTTTATACAGTTGCCTTTCAGTAGCCTCAGGGGACTGGGTTCAGGCCTCACAGAATCTCAGGATTCTCAAGTCCTTTATATAAAATAGCATGTTATTTGCAAATAACCTTTGCATCCTCCAGTATAGTTTAAATCAACTCTAGATTACTTATACCTAATACAATGTAAATGCTGTGTAAACAGTTGTTTTACTGTATTGGTTTTTTGCTTGTATTTTTTATCTTCATATTGTTATTTCTTATTGTTTTGTTTCCCGAATATTTTCCACCTGTGGTGGTTGAATTCAAGGATGTGAAACCCGTGGATACGGAGGGCTGACAGTAGTTGGCTATTAAAATAGATCAAAATAACATTCATCTGCCCCTTAAAGTGGTAGAAGTATGGGGAGAAGGGGAGGAAAAACTAAATAGGAAAAATATAAGAAAAAAAATCATAACCCTGAATAGTCTTCCAGGTCATTTATCATTCACGGTTACTATGCAGATGGTAAATGAGTTTTAAACGAGACCAGTAGAGAACAGAAGTCTAAGTGTTTTTTCCATAAAAGCAAATATGAACTCTGTCAAATTGTGAAATGAAATCTCGCCTAACTCATGGTTCAGAAATAGGAAGAATAGTTCTTACTCTGAGCAGAAGAAGGATGTCACGGTGACCACTGCAGTGAAACTTTCTTGATTTCTTGTTTGAATTCACCAACATCCAGCCTACGGTGTGGACAGCCTCTCCCCACCTCTGGGAAGAGTCTCTAACACACGCTCCCAGCCCCGCCCCTGATTTCATTCACACTTGTCTCCCATTTCTACCTCCCAGGAACACCTGGCTGAAGCAAATTCCAGCTGAACATTGTCACCTGTGGGATAAGTAATCGCTTTATTAGGAGAATATTGTTTTGTCTTTCCAAAAGTCCATGTATCTATTTATAATTAGACTGCCTTAAATGTGTTGAGAAAATTCTTTTAGGCCATGCCATTAGGAAGGAAAACTGCAAATAATTTCTTAATTAGAAAAAGTAGATTGTGTGGTTTATGATTGGGTTTTTATACCTACTCTTGTACATAATTTAATATCTGTTACGAATTCCAATTCTGACTGCACACACCTATATTCAATGAGATTTTTTTAGTGTGAAAACATGATCTGAAAGTTTTGATGTTTTTATTTGGTTTTTGCGCAATAAGCTTTCCTTATCCTGTAACCTCTGAAAAACTGACTCCTCATTTTCCAAAAAGAGGCCTAGCTCCTCCAATCTTGTGTTTTGTTCTCCCCACCAATATTTTCCACCTTTGTTTTCAGCTATTTCATTCATTCTTTCAAAAACTATTCATTGAGGGCTTTCCATGTGCCAGACGCTGTTTACAACTGGACTATAGCAGTGAATAAAACAGAGGAAACCCTGGCCCTGGGAAGCTCGTGTTCTAGTTTTGGTTTTCTAGCCTCACTGGCTAGCTAATATACATATTCTCTAACATCTTCCGCCCTACTCTTTAGGGGCCTAATGTAACTTTTGAACAACTTCTTCCCATGGCTAGAAGTAGGCAAACTCTCTTTAGCCCTCAGACAGCAGTCGTTAGTTATCGGCAGAGAACTCTGGAGTCTTCTCACCCACCAGTGACAGAAGTTGATTGTTCTGTTTCACATGCAGTTTGGGTTTCTTTGGTCTGAGAACGTTTGTCAATTCCAGTTCTGTTACCAAGCTGAAGATTGCTCCTCATGTTCTTCTCTGGGTGACACCCACGATACAGGATCCTGTCCCACGGATCCTCCTGGGGCTGGCAAATACAGAAGTCACTGATCTCTTAAAAATCCACATCGATACTGTAGCTCATCCCCACCTGGAAGTCCGTTATAGCCATCACAGTCGCCAGTGAATAATCAATGCCAGTGTTGGCCAAGGGCAAGCCTGACTGGGCAGGGCAAGGACCAGCTAGGAAACGGGCTGTCCTCTCTGTGGTCACTGGCCTGGAAAACTAGCAGGCTGTCCAATTGCAGATGTCCACACCGGCAGCAGTTCTACCTCCAGGCCCTGTGCTCCAACCCAATGATTCTATATTTCATATTCAATTGTATTAATAATTATATGACTTTAAGATTTTCTCTTTTAAATCAGGTGTTTTCAAAACTTATTGTGAAGTTGTTTTGAATTTTTCAATTTTACCTACATTTTAAAACGTCTTGGCATCGATGTGTTTATAATATTATTTTTTTTAAAAAATAAATGTAGGATCCGTAGTGATGTTTATTTTAAATTGTTTTTCTTTTTTCTTTTTTTTTTTTTTTTTTTGAGACAGAGTCTTGTTCTGTCACCTGGGCTAGAGTGCCATGGCGTCAGCCTAGCTCACAGCAACCTCAAACTCCTGGGCTCAAGCAATCCTTTTGCCTCAGCCTCCCGAGTAGCTGGGACTACAGGTGCTCGCCACCATGCCTGGCTAATTTTTTGTTTCTATTTTTAGTTGCCCAGCTAATTTTTTCTATTTTTAGTAGAGACAGGGTCTCGCTCTTGCTCAGGCTGGTCTCAAACTCCTGAGCTCAAGCAATCCTCCTGCCTTGGCCTCCCAGAGTGCTAGGATTACAGGTGTGAGCAACTGTTCCCGGCCTAAAATTCTTGTTATAGAGATTTTGTACTTTCTTTTTTTGTTCCCTTTATCAGTGTGGTTAGGGGCTTATTGATTTCAATTAATCTGTTCAAATAACCAACTTCTGGTTTTAATTATTTTTTTCTGTTGTATGTCTGCTTATTATTTCATTGATTCTGCTCCTATCTTATTTCCTTTCTTCTATGTTCTTTGGGTGTACTTGCTATAAACCCAAAGCATTTTTTCTTTTAGTTAGCTTTTTGAGATAGAAATTAAGGTAATTAATTTTCAACCTCTTTTATCTTATATGTATTTAGAGCTATACATTTCCTTCTATGCACAACTATAACTGCCTCCTACAAGTTTTTAAAATAACAAATTGCTAACATTTAAGATCATACTGTATGGAAGGCATTGTATTAAAGGCTTTACAAGCACTCTCTATTTCCATATTTATTTTCATTAAATATAATTTATATGTAGTAAAATATACAAATCTTAAAAGTACATCTCATTCAATTTTTACCGATTATATGACTGTATAACCACCAAATCCAGATACAGAACATCTTTATCACCCCAGAAAGTTTTCTCATGCTTCTTTCCAGTTAAAACCTATGTTCAGAGATAACTACTCTTCTGACTTTTATAACCATTGACTAGATGTGCCTGTTCTTGAACTTCATATACATCAAATTCAACAAAAATCCAGTAGTATATATACTTTTATATTTGGCTTTTCTGCTCAATTTAGTTTTTTATATTCACTGTATTGTTGCATGTGTGACAATTGGGTTTTTTAAATTGCTATGTAACATTCCATTATGTGTATATATTACTGTTTGCTGATCCATTCTCCTGAAGATGAAAATTTAGATTTTTTAGATTATGACTATTATTATTTTGGGCTATTTTATTATGAATAAAACTGCTATGAAAATTCTTGTACATATTTCTAGGTGGACATATGCTCTCTTGGTCTTGTGTGGAATTGCTTGGTCATAGGATATATGAATTTTTAGTTTTAGTAGATACTGCTAATGTTTCTAATGTTTTAAATTACAGAGTATTAAATAAATAATAGTTTTGCTATCTTTCCCATTTCCCTATACATTTATAACTGACAGTAAGAGAATTTTTAATGTTTTGTCAAACATTTTTAAAGGTTAGGGAACAATCATAATTTCCCCTGTTGATTATTAACATCCTTTTGTACAGATTCGCTTGTCTCACATCACCATGCAAAAGTGAGGACCGTCTGTATGTAAAGCATAACATAATCACAGGAGTGACAGTCCATCACCTTTGTCGTGTGCTGTTGGTTAGAAGCAAATCACAGGTCTTGCCCATGTTCAAGGAGAGTGGATTATATAGAACTTAACACTAGAGGGCAGAGATCCATTTCATAATTCTGCCCACCATATCTTAACAATATTGAGTTTTCCAATCTATCAACACGTTATCTCCCATCATTTTCTTTTAGGACTTCTGTAGTTTGTTTGGACAATGTCTGTAGCTTTCAGAATAGAGGAACCGCATAACTTTTATAAGAGTTATTCCTAGGTTTTTAGTATTTTTGAAGCTATTGTAAGTGCTATTGATTTTTCAATTTCATTTTCTAGAGTTTGGCTAGCATATAGAAATAATATTAATTTTTGTATGTCAACTTCATATTCAACAACCTTACTAAATTAGCTTACTACTTCGCTTGTAGATTCTTTTGGATATTATATTCCAAAAAGATCATGTTATCTGCCAATAAGCACATTTTTACTTCTTCCTTTTCAATCATTATATCTTTTGTTTCTTTTCATCGTCTTTTGGAAGGGCTAGGGCTTCCAGTACAATGCGGAATAGTCATGAGAGCAAAATCCTTGTCTTATTCCTGATCTTAGAGGAAAAGTGTTCTGTATTTTATCATTATGCATGAGTTAGCTATAATTTAAAAAAAGATATCCTTTATCAGATTAAGAAATTTCCCCTCTTATATTAGCTTACTGAATTTCATGTCGAATTTGACTAAATGCTTTTTCTGAATCTGGGGAGACACTTATATGATTTTTCCCTCTTTATTCTGTTAATGCAAAATTATGGTGATTGATTATGGATGTATATAATTAATGCTACATGCCTAGGATAAAACTCAGTTGAGGGAGGGAGGGACACACATACATACACACACACACACACACATAAACTCAGTAGGGCATTAGGTATTACCTTTTTATTAGTGGATTTTATTTGCTAATATTTGGCTTAGAATTTTTGTATCTGTGTTCATGAGGGATATTGGTCTACAATTTTCTGTTCTTGTGATTCTCTTTCCTTGTCAGTGTTTGATATCAAGATTATGCTGATAAGTTGAGCTTTCTTTTTCCTCTATGCTTTGAAAGAATTTGCATGTGGTTGGTATTATTTCTTCCTTTGATGTTTTGTAGAATTTACCAGTGAAACCATCTGAGCCTAGAATGTTCTTTGTGGGATGGTTCCTAATTATTCATTTAATTTTATTAACACATATAAGAATAAACAAAATGTCTGAATAATCATGTCAGGTTTAGGTCCAATATATTATAGTTTCCTTATTTGTTCAGTTAAAAATATTCTGTTTTCCATTGTGATTTTCTCTTTGATTCATTGATTAATTTAAAGTACCTTTTAAAATTTTTAAATAGTTGGGGATTTTTCTAGCTTGTTATTAATTTCTTATTTAATGCCATTGTGGTTAGAAAATGTACTTTGTATGTTTTAAAACCTCAGAAATGTGTTCGGTCTTGTTTTATGGCCCAGGATACAGCTTATCTCGGTTCTATGTGTGCTTTAAAAAGTATATTCTGCAGTCATTGGGGAAAATATTCTATAAATGTCATTTAGATCAAAGGATTGATAGTATTGTTCAGAATTTCTATATCCTAATTTTTTGCCTGACTATCCTATAAGTTACCAAGAGGAGCATTAAATTTCTAATTGTGCTTGTTTGTCTCTTCTTCAGATTCTGCCAAACATTATTTTGTGTATTTTGAAGCTCTGCTGTTAGGCATATACACATTTATAATTCTGTCTTCCTAATGAATTCACCATTTTTTGTTATAAAATGTCCCTGCTTATCTTTGATAGTTCTCCTTATCTTGAAGTCTATTTTGCCTGATATGAATATACCCACTCCAGCTTTCTTGTGCTCACTGCATGTATGATATGTCTCTAGTCATCCTTTTACTTTTATCCTATCTGCAGCTTTATATTTAAAATGTGTCTCTTATATAAATAAAGCTGGGTCATTTCAAAAAACTCATCAGATAATTTCTGTCTTAAATTGTAGTGTTAAGTCCTTTTGTATTTAATGGAATAACTGATACATTTGGGTTTAAATATGCTGTGTTGCTCTTTGTTTTCTCTTAGCTCCATCTGGTGTTTATTCCCGTTTCTCCTTTTCTACCATTAAAAAATTAAGCAAAGGGAGAATTGACATTTCATCAATCATAACTGCAGGTTTTAATACCCCTCCCTCAGCAACTGATAGAACTAGACAAAAAATCAGCAAAAATATAGAAGATCTGAAAAGCACTATCAAACCTCAACTTAGAGAATGAGAGAAGTTGGCAGCCGAGCAGCAGCCCACCAGCACACCGCTCTCAGGGAAAGGAGTGTGAACTGCAGGCAGATGCCCACCTACGGATATCTCTTCTCAAAAGGAACATTGGGAAATCACTAAGAAACAATGTAGGACACTCAGTGTGAAAAAGAAGGTGACAGGGCAATACATTGGACAAGATCTAAGGGATCTGTGGGGAGGCATCTACAGGCAGGGAAGACTGGGAGGATAGAGGGCTGGGGGGGGCCACACTCCCCCCACAGGTGCCGTGTGAGTTGTGAGAGGGCTCCCTCCACTGCCACTGGCCTCAGTCTGGACAGACAGGGACCTGCCTAGAGTCTGTGCAGAGTCATCGCACCAGAAAATAGGTATGGTGAGGATCTGGCAGCAGCCAATCCCAGATTTCTGCAGCTGACGCCATCTTGTGCTCTCAGGGGCACAGTGCCAGATCAGCACAGGACTCAGCTTTGCAGCAGTAGCCTTCACATCTCCCCCACTGGGCTGGGGAGGGAGAAGACTGAGCACGCACTCCTCTGAGCTGTACCCTGTGACTGGGAGCCAAGCGCCCCTCCCCTCCAGTGCAGTAGGATCTGAGCAGAGGGGTTGCCTGGGGTGCTACAGGCTCCGACCTGGGAAGCTTTGAGCCACTGCTTCAGCGGGTCCTGGGGTGGGGTGGGGAGAGCTCTGCAGTTCCTGGGCCGCTGGACCAGACCCCCACCTGCGTGACTTGGCATCCATGGTTCCAGAGCCTGTGGAACAGCCCACTGCCCGCTAGGCCCTGTCTCCACCATCCTCTGCTAGGTCGGATCAGTCTGCTGCCTAAACAGCCCTGCTTCCAGGTCTGAGATCCTGTTCAGAAGCCCTGCTTCTGGCTCCTCCCCAGTCCGGGCTGTGTGGCTCTCTTGCCAGAGCCTGAGGCTTCGCCCCTGTGGCTCCATAGCTTCTACCAGGCCCAGGACACTGACTCCAAGATGCCAGCTCTATATCTGGATGCCAAGACCCCACTGCTGCAGGGCTGGTGGAACTGCTCCAATGTCCAACACCCCACCATAGACTCTACCCCCAGCCTCAAGCCACCATTACACTGGGGCCTGGTTCAAGCAAATGCCCACAGCCCAGAAACCTACAACCACTGCTTAGTCTAACCCAGCTGCCATTGTCACCTCTGCAGGGAGACCCCAGGCAGAGCAATCACTACAACACCAGCGTCCATGGGCAGGTTTCCACCCAGCTCCCAACTTGTACTTCCTACAAGTATCTGGGAACCATCCAACACCTAGTACAAAGATCATCCAGCACAGGCTTGAACAGTGGCAATCACAGGTGAACAGGACAAATCAGAACAGCTGCTTTATAAGCTTTTAGTGCACATGACCATCCCCTGCCATATCAGCATTCCAGAGTAGGAAAAAAAGTGCCATCTAGGGACCACTCTTCTTCTAATTAAGCAGGAGAGTTCCCAGCAAAGAACAGGTACCCCACAAACCTATTATCCGTGAGTCATAAAAGAGGTTTCAGATGAGAAGAAACCAACAAAAGAGCCATGGCAACATGAAAAAACAAAACAGTTCAACACCACCAAGGGATCACAGTGGAGCTACAGTAGTGAACTCCAACAAGGAAATCGCTGAAATGACAGAAATGGAATTCAGAATATGGATGGCAAATAAGGTGAATGTAATTGAAGAGAAAGTTGAAAACCAACAAAAAGAAGCCAAAAAAAAATTTTCAGGATATTAATGAAAAAGTCACTAGAGAGCTAGACAACATAAGAAAGGATATAATAGAACTTAAACAAATGAAAGAATCATTTGGGGAATTTCAAAACACAGCAGAAAGCTTCAGCAATAGACTAAACCAAGGAGAAGGAGGAATTTCAGAGCTTAAAGACAACGCTCTCAAGCTAACCCAGTCATTGAAAGAGGCAGAGAAGAGAACTAAAAAGGCTGAGCGATCACTTAGAGGGATGTGGGACTACATGAAGCAAAATGACATACGAATTATAGTTATCCCTAAGGGAAAAGAAGAAAGAGCTAAAAGCATGGAAAATCTATTCAAGGGAATTATTGAGGAAAACTTCCCTGGTATCACCAGAGATACAGACATCCAGATACAAGATGGTCATTGAACACTGGGAAGATTCATAGCAAATAGGACATCTCCAAGACACATAGTAATCAACCTGCTCAAAATGAAGGAGAAAATTCTATAAGCAGCAAGATGAAAGCAACAAATAACCTACAAAGGAAAACTCATCAGGCTAACTGCAGACTTCTCAATGGAAACCTTAAAAGTCAGAAGGGAATGGGACCCCATCTTCAATCTTCTTAAACAGAACAACTGCCAACCTAGAATTTTGTATCCTGCAAAACAAAGTTTCAGAATTGATGGAGAAATTAAGTCTTTTTAAGACAAACAAACGCTGAGGGAATTTGCCATGACCAGACCTGCCCTGCAGGAAATACTCAGAACTACATTATACATGAATCTACACAATAGATACCCACCAGTGTAAAATCACCCCAAAAAGCTAAAGCTCACAATTCTTTTAAAATAATACCACAAGAGGGGAAACAAAGCAATAAGGTACTATCCAACATGATGAACAGAACAATATCCCACATATCAATTCTCTCAACATGAACAGTTTAAATGCATCACTCAAAAGACATAGGCTGGCTGAATGGATGAAAAAACACAAGCCAAGTATCTGCTGTCTCCCAGAAACACATCTAAACCACAAGGACACACACAGGCTCGATGTGAAAGGATGGGAAAAAATATTCCACACATATGGAAACCAAAAAAGAGCAGGTATAGCCATTCTCATATCAGATAAAATTGATTTTAAATCAACAATGGCAAAGAAAGACAAAGATGGTCATTATATAATGGTAAACAGAGCAATTCAAAAAGAAGACATAACAATCCTAAATATATAGATACCTAACACAGGAGCTCCTGGATACATGAAACAAATTCTACCAGAGCTAAGCAAGGAAATAAACAGTAGTATCATAATTGCTAGGGACTTCAACACCCCACTGTCAGAGCTGGACAAATCATCAAAGCAGAAAATAAATTTAAAAAATACTGGACTTAAATGGAACCCTAAAACAAATGGACCTAACAGACAGTTACGGAACATTCTATCTAAAACCTACTGAATATGCATTCTTCTCAGCCATGGGACATTCTCCAAGATTGACATCTCAGGCCACAAAACATGTCTCAAAAAATTTTTAAGAATTGAAATCATACCATGTATCATCTCAGACCATAGTGGAAAAAAACTAGAAATCAATTCCAAGAATAACACTCAATTCTACATAAAGTCATGGAAATTAAGGGGAAAATTTATAGCCTTAAATGACTATATTAAAAACAAAGAAAGATCACAAATTAACAACCTAATCTCACATCTCAAGGAACTAGAAAAAGAAGAGCAAACAAAACCCAAAGCCGGCAGAAGACAACAAATAACAAAGGTGAGAGCAGAATTAAATGAAATGGCGGGGGGACGGGGGAGGGGGCGCAGGGAAGGTCAGTGAAAAAAAAGTTGGTTCTTTGAAAAGATAAACATTTGGTATATGTATACAATGGAACATTACTCAATCATAAGAAACGACAGTGATCTAGCACCTCTTATACTTTCCTGGATTAAACTTAAGCCCATTATCCAAAGTGAGGTACCAGAAGATCAGAAGAATGGGCTCCATTTGTACTCGCCATCAAATTGGTACTAACTGATGAACACTAGGGTGCTCACATGGCAGTAATACTCTCCAGGGATTAGGGGGATGGGGGGTAAACCCACATCTAAAGGACACGGGGAGTATTGTAGGGGGGAAGGCCATGCCTCTAACCCTCGCTTGAGTGAGGCAAAGACATAGTGTAACCATAATGTTTGTACCCTCATAATACCCTGAAATAAAAAGAAAAAAAAAGAGACGATAAACGAAATTGATAGACCTCTTTCTAGATTAACCAGGAATAGAAGAGAAAGTTCTCAAATAAGCTCAATCAGAAATGAAGAAGAAGGCATTATAACTGATATCACAGAAATACAAAGCATCATCCTTGAATACTACGGAAATCTCTATACACATAAACTAGAAAACATAGAGGAAATGGACAAATTCCTGGAAACACACAACCTCCCAAGACTCAGTCAGGAAGAAACAGAACTCCTGAACAGACTAATAATAAGCAGCAAGATTGAAGCAGTAATAAAAAGTCTTCCAATAACAACAAAAAGCCCTGGGCCAGATGGATTATAGCCAAATTATACCAGACCTACAAAGAAGAACTGGTACCCATACTGCAGAAATTATTCCGTAACATTGAAGAGGGAATCCTTCCCAATTCATTCTATGAAGCCAGTATCACCTTGATACCAATGCCAGCAAAGGACAAAAAGAGAAAACTACAGACCAATGTCCCTTATGCATATAGATGTAAAAATCCTCAATAAAATACTAGCAAACTGAATTCAATAGTACATCAAAAAAACAAGCCACCATGACCAGAAGTGGGCTTTATCCAAGGGATGCAAGGATGGTTCTACATATGTGTTAGTAAATCAATAAATGTGATTCACTACATAAACAGAAGCAAAAAGAAAGATCATGTGATCATCTCAATAGATGCAGAAAAGACATTTGACAAAATCCAGCACCATTTAATTACAAAAACCTTCAACAAACTAAGCATAGAAGGAACATATCTCAAAATTATAAAAGCCATATATGACAAACCCATAGCCAACATCATACTGAATGGGGAAAAGTTGAAAGCATTTTCCCTAAGAACTGGAACAAGGCAATGATACCCACTGTCACCACTTCTATTCAACATAGTGTTGGAAGTCCTAGCCAGAGCAATCAGGCAAGAGAAAGAAATAAAGGGTATCCAAATTGAGAAAGAAGGGGGTCAAACTATTGCTTTTCACTGACAATGTGATATATTTAGAAAACCCAGCCGGGCACGGTGGCTCATGCCTGTAATCCTAGCTCTCTGGGAGGCTGACGTGGGCAGATCGTCCTGAGCTCAGGAGTTCGAGACCAGCCTGAGCAAGAGTGAGACCCCGTCTCTACCAAAAATAGAAAGAAATTAATTGGACAGGTAAAAATATATATAGAAAAAATTAGCCAGGCATGGTGGCACATGCCTGTAGTCCCAGCTACTCAGGAGGCTGAGACAGTAGGATTGCTCAAGCCCAGGAGTTTGAGGTTGCTGTGAGCTAGGCTGACAGCATGGCACTTGCCCCAGGCAAGAGAGTGAGACTCTGTCTCAAAAAAAAAAAAAAAAAGAAAAGAAAACCCCAAAGACTCCACCAAGAGACTCCTAGAATTGATAAATGAATTCAGCAAAGTCTCAGGTTACAAAATCAATGTACACAAATTAGTAGTATTTCTATATACCAATAATAGTCAAGCTGAGAGTCAAATCAAAGACTCAATACCATTCACAATAACTACAAAGAAAATAAAATACCTAGGAATATACTTAACCAAGGAGGTGAAAGATCTCTACAAGGAAAACTACAAAACACTGAGGAAGGAAATCGCAGATGACACAAACAAATGGAAAAACATGTCACACTCATGGACTGATAGAATCAACATTGTTAAAATGTCCATACTACCCAAAGTGATTTACAGATTCAATGCAACGCCTGTCAAATACCAACGTCATATTTCACAGATCTAGAAAAAATAATTCTATGCTTCATTTGGAACCAGAAAAGAGCCCAAATAGCCAAAGCAATCTTAAGCAAAAAGAACAAATATGGAGGCATCACATTACCAAACTATATTACAAGGCTATAGTGACGAAAACAGCATGGTTTTGGTACAAAAATGGAGACATAGTCTAATGGAACAAAAATAGAGACCCAGATATAAGACCATCTACTTATAGCCAACTGATCATTGACAAAGCAGACAACATCTACACTGGGAAAAAGAAGCCCTATTCAATAAATGGTGCTAGGAAAATTGGACCGCCACATGCAGAAGACCCCTATCTCTCATCACTCACAAAAATTAACCCAAGATGGATAAAAGACTTAAATGTAGGGCATGAAACCATAAGAATTATAGAAGAAAATGTAGGGAAAATTCTTCTAGATATCAGACTAGGCAAAGAATTTATGACTAAGACCCCAACAGCAATTACAGCAACAATAAAAATAAATAAATGGGACTTGATTAAATTAAAAAGCTTCTACACAGCTAAGGAAATAATCGACAGAGCAAATAGACAACCTACAGAACGGAAAAAATACACATCCAATAAAGGGCTAATATCCAGAATCTACAAAGAACTCAAGCAAATCATCAAGAAAAAAACAAACAAACTCATTAAAAAGTGGGCAAAATACATGAACAGAAGCTTTTCAAAAGAAGATAGACAAATGGCCAATAAACATATGAAAAAATGCTCAACACCACTAATCATCAGGGCAATGCAAATTAAAACCAAAATGAGATATATCACCTTACTCTTGTTAGAATAGCTTTCATTAAAACATCCAAAAATAATAGATGCTAGCATGGATGCAAAGAGAAAAGAATGCTTATACACTGTTGGTGGGACTGCACACTAGTACAACCTCTATGGAAAACAGTATGGAGATTTCTCAAAGAACTAAAAGTAGACCTATGCTTTGATTTAGCAGTCCTACTACTGGGTATGCACCCAAAGGAAAAGAAGTAATTTTATCAAAAAGACACCTGCACGTGAATGTTTATTGCAGCACAATTCACAATTGCAAAGATCTGGAATCAGCCCAAGTGCCCAGGAATTCATGAGTGGATTAACAATGTGTGATATATGCAGAATATGAAGTATGTATACTCAGCCATGAAAAAGGATGGATTAATGCCTTTTGCAGCAATTTGGAAGGAACTGAAGACCATTATCCTAAGCAAAATATCTCAAGAATGGAAAAATAAACACCACAGGTACTCTCTAATAAATTGGAACTAACCTATGGACATACAAGTACACAGAGGCAAGTAAAAGTCATTGGAAATCAAGCAGGGGGGAGGAGGGGAGGGGGGAAAAAACCTACCTAATGGGTACAATAAACACTATTTTGGTGATGGGCACACTTGTGGCCATGACTCAAGCCATGCAACAAAATCATTTATATCCCCTTAATATTTTGAAAAAAAAAAGATAGAATGAAAAAGAAAAAATGAAAAAAAAAACTCTTAATTGATATATGTAGGACATTACAGCACAAAATGTCCAATTAAATTCTTTTGAAGTGTATACGATATACCTTATGCTAGGCCATAAAATTAAAAGGACTGAAATTAATAGAATATATTCTCTGGTCACAATGGAATTAAATTAGAACTCAATAAAAATGAGATAATTAGAAAAGCCCAAAATATTTAGGAATTAAACAATACACTTCTATATAATCAATGGGTCAAAGAAGAAATCACAAGGGAAGTTGGAAAATATTTTAATCTAATGAGAAAGAAAATACAACATATCAAATCTTATAAGATGCAGCTAAAGCAGTCCTAAGAAAACAATTTATAGCTTTAAATGTTTATATTAGAAAGAAGAAAAATCTAAAACCAATGATCTGTATCCATACCTCAAAAAGTTGGAAGAAGATAAATTAAACCAAAAGTAAGTGGAAGAAAAATTCATAAAGTAGAGTAACTGATTAAATAAAACAGATCGATAATAGAGAAAACCAATGAAATCAAAAGCTAGTTCTTTGAAAATATCAATAAAATTGATATTTTGATAAGTTTTAAACTAAACTAACCAAACGAAAAAGAGGGAAGACATAAAATATTAATACCAGAACTGAAAGAGGGGGCATCACTGTGGTCTCTACAGATATTAAAAGGATAAGAGAATAGGCTTGGTACAGTGTCTCATGCCTGTGATCCTAGCAGTTTGGGAGACCAAGGCAGGAGGATCACTTGAGGCCAGTTCAAGACCAGCCCAGGCCACATAGCAAGACCCTGTCTCTACAAAAATTTTAAAAATTAGCCAGGCGTGGTGGTGTGGCTGTAGTCCCAGTTATGCGGGAAGCTGAAGCAGGAGGATTGCTTGAGCCCAGGAGTTCAAGATAACAGTGAGCTATGATTCGGCCACTGCACTCCAGCCTGGGCAATGGAGTGAGACTCTGTCTATATTTAAAAAAAACAAAAGGTTAAGAGAATAGAATATTATGAACAACTTTATGTCCCCAAACTGGACAACCTAAATGAAGTGGAAAAATTTCTTCAAAGACAAAAACTATCAGAACTGGCCCAAGAAGAAATAGAAAATTTGAATATCCCTATATTAATTTCAAAAACTGAATTTGTAATTTAAAACTTCCCACAGAGGAAACTTTAGGCCCAGAAGGCTTTACTCATGGATTCTATGAAACATTTTAAAAAGAAAATACTAATATTATACAAATGCTTTTTTTTCAAATAGGGATGTATAGAACACTTCCCAATTCATTTTATGGGGACTGCGTTACCTAATACACAAACTAGATGAAGACATTACAGGAAAAGAGAGATACAGACCAATATTCCTCATGAACATGGACACAAACTTAAGTAAAATTGAATGTGTTATCTCCATCCTTCTATCTGTAAATATGCATTGAAAGATACCTGAAATGATGTTTATGTACTATTAACGATGACTGTTTTTGGTTGGTGATTTAAAAAAATATTTCATCGTTGCACTTTTTTCCATTGTTTGAATTCTTTTTAACAAACATATATTACGCAGAATAATTTTTCTTTAAAAAAAGCAAATATGCCAACTTATTAGCTCTAGGTGATGCCAATATGAGAGATTTTTGTTTTTCTTTGTACTTTTCTTCATTTTTAAATCAAAAATAGATACTAATTGTAGGTTTTAGGTACACAGAAAAACTTTAAATGGTTATTTGATGCTTATTTACCAGTGTTTTCTTATTTTTTTTTTTTTGAGACAGAGTCTCACTCTCTTGCCTGGGGCGAGTGCCGTGGCGTCAGCCTAGCTCACAGCAACCTCAAACTCCTGGGCTCGAGCAATCCTACTCTCTCAGCCTCCCGAGTAGCTGGGACTACAGGCATGTGCCACCATGCCCGGCTAATTTTTTCTATATATATTTTTAGCTGTCCAATTAATTTCTTTCCATTTTTGGTAGAGACGGGGTCTCGCTCTTGCTCAGGCTGGTCACGAACTCCTGAGCTCAGGACGATCCGCCCGCCTCGGCCTCCCAGAGTGCTGGGATTACAGGCGTGAGCCACCGCGCCCGGCCTACCAGTGTTTTCTATTAGGACTGTGTGTTGAATATTATCAAATGTCTTCCCAACATCTGTAGATATGATCACATGGCTTTTAAATTATCCGAATACCCGAGCCACACTTGCATTCCTGGTAGAACCAGTTTGTTGCACAGATGTCTACTCAGTAACCTGCAAGCAGAAAGTGAAATTTTCCCACACTCAGTCCACCAATTCGAATGCTAGCCCCTTCCCAAAATCCCCTCAGAGACACACCCCAAAATATTGTTCAACCAAATATCTGGACACCCCATGAGCCAGTCAAGCTGACACATAGAATTGACCATTGCAGGGGCTTTCTGGGAGAGAGCAGAGATGAGGAGCAAGAAGGTCCTAGTAGCTTGGTACACTGCTATCTGGTGCTGGTACCCAAAGTCACAGTTACTGAGGGGGGCTCTCTCTCCTACAGAGCCTTTGATCCAGGCAATGCCTCCTCAAGGTAGCAGTGTAGACTTCTCTCTCAGCCTCCTGGCTGTTGTTCTGCCAGGTGAGGGGACTCCTACTAAGTACCACTCCTTTCCCTGAGATCCACCTCTGGCCCACAGGAAATGTGCACATGCCGTTGCCTGCTGAAGGCTGGAAACGCAGGGCTTTCTACACAGTCCTTGCCCACGATCTGCTACCAGACCAGGGCTGCTCCAGCCACATCCCTCACCTTGAGTCTGTGTTGGCTCCTGTGTCCCTCGAGTTTCAGGAGCCCCTTCTTTGACTTGAGGTGGGAGATGAGGTGGAAGGCCAGGTGGGGGGGCGTGCTCACCGACGATACTATCCCACAATCTCCTCACTCCCACTCTTCAACCTCTGAAGGGAACCTCATGGTCTGGGGGCCTCTAAGGGGAGGCAGGGAGGCCAGGTCTCTTTTTATATGTTATCAGGTTTATTAGTATTATATTTTAACGTTTACATTCATTTTCATAAGTGAATTTCTTATTTTTTCTGCTTTCTTTACCAGACTTTAATATTAAGGTATTTCTAGCTTTATGAAATGACTTAGGGGCTTTTCTCTCCAGTCTTTATAGTTTGAATAACAAGGGAACTATGTATTGGGGAAGTTAACTAAAACTTAGCTATAAAACAATCTAAGCATGGTGCTTTATAAAGTGATAACTCTTTAGCAAATTTTCCAGGTTTTTCTATTGTTTACCCAGTGGTTGAAGTTTTCTACCTCTTTCTGAGTCATATTTTTGGCAGTATAAATATCATCAGAGAATCATCCATTTTCTTTTCTTTTTTCTTATAAGGAAAGTTTGCTTTTTTATTCTTTCTTTAACATTTAAACATACAGAAAGCTTACATATCCTAAACATCATTCTTAAAAGCCCCTTCGGGAGAAACTGTCTCGAAAGAGAACCAGTACCCAGGTTGTTTTCCTTATTTTTTTTTCCCATAATGATATTTATGATTTTCTAAAGCTATCGAGCTGATGTCTGCAATAGCTATCTTGTTTCCTTTTTTTTTTTTTTTTTTTTTTTTTT
>RJWJ010020724.1:0-28703 GCA_004363605.1 Indri indri | reverse complement strand
AACTGGAACACAGAAATCTTAGTTAAGTTCGGTCATAAGCCTTGAATAAAATGAATCATTTAATCATGAAGAAAATTCCCCAGCTGAAGTAAACAAGTGGGTTTTAAACAGTTCTATATATCTAGGGTTTCACTATATTCTCAAAGGAGACATGTATAGAAATTATAAATATGTAAAATAATCTTGTGTCTTAGAGAGCTTAGAGAGCATCAACTCCAGTGAATGAAAGTAAAGTACAAAAATAAATGAGGCTTAATTGCATTAGAACACCTGCATAATTGATCATTTCAGTGCTACTGCGGTCTAAAATCATGACGTCTGAGGCTACTGCACTGCATTGTGGGAAACAAGTTGTAAAGCCTGCTTAGGTCAGATCCAGCCCCTCAAATGTTTTTGTTGATTTTCTTGTTTGTTTGGCTTTTGGGGGGTGGGTTGCTCTGCCTGTTGAGTTTCTGCATCTTTCTTCTTCCTGAGACCATTTATAATGAATCTGCCTTTAATGGAGCTTCAAGGCAGGTTGGGAGCAGGTGGGTGCTTCTACTTGGTGGTAATAGGAGGTGAGGGAATATAGCAACACATTCAGAGGACCCTAAAAATAAACAATCCTACCCAGGGGCAGGTGTTTAATTTGAGAGGAGACACAGACTGTTTCAAATCTTCCCCATCTCTAAGTTAGTATCATGCTACTTAGGTTTCCCTTGGCTTTGAAAACTGTCAGCCAGAAATCAAAACCCTTTTGTAGCCCCTGAATGATGCAGCAAATGGCATCCTGAAGCTAAGGCTGCAGCATCACAACGAGAGGCAGCAATGTCAAAGTTGAGACTTTTTTTTTTCCAGGGAGAGGCTCATTTCCTACAAAGAATTTTTACTATTTGCATTGAGCTCTTCAATAGTATCTAATTGATAGATTTCAATTATAAAGGAACAAAAGAGTAAGTGCTGCTGCTACGGACGGGCTGGAGATCAGTCATGCATGCTAGAAATCTTCTTATCATTGGAGGGGGATCCAACCTTTGGCCCAAACGAGGTATTTCACTCATCTACCCAGAAGATGATTAAAAACAAACCCAGAATATAACGAGAGACTTACCGCCCAGGCCAGTGCATACAGAGTGGGTTTTAAATGAAGTATGAATTATTCTCATCAATAGAGACCCCATTCAGAGGAAGGCGAGAGCCAGGTGGATAGTACAAGAAGAATAAAAACCTCTTCCTGAAGATCCCATGTTCCCTCTGAACCCCAATCCTCCTATTGTGAGTGTTCATCAATGTTTTGTTTCCTTGTTTCTCCTATCTCTCCATTCTGACAACCCTGTGTTCTGTTCAGCTTATGGTGCTGTGTGTCTAGAGACCAATAAAAACTGGTAGGCTCATGCCAATGTTGGCCCATTACTCTGTTTAGTTCAATAAGCATTCACTGAGTGCCTATTGTATGCTAGGCTCTGAGAATGCAAAGATGAGGAAGAAACACTCCAAGAAATTATTGGAAATCCAACCCTAGAGCCAGACAGTCAAGGTTTCATTTGACAACTTACTACACTGTGACATCAGATAACTTTTCTCACTTATAAAATATAGATGACAACAACACCACCTATCATAGAGTTGGGCAAATATTCTAAGAGTTAACACATGTAAAATACTTAGAATAGGACTGGTGTATATATAGTCAGTGCTGTATAATGTTAGCTTTACCATTATTTTTCTAGGTGGTCTCAGACTAGGAAAAGAAGCAAGAATGATCATTCCAACCATATGTGATAAATGCTATGATATTGATTAGCACGGGAGCTGTGAGAGTGCAGAGGATGGCCTGAATCAGAGGGAGAGAAGTTGGATTGGAATAAGGAAAGATATTCAATAAGAGATGAAACCTAATTAAAATGTTTTAAAAAGAAAGGAAAATCTAACTGGTAGCCAGTACTAGCTCTACAAATTTCCACTTCGGCTTTCAGAATGAGACTTTTCTCTACAACTTAATCCTTTTCTGAAGACTAAAGTTTAGGATTATATTTGTACAAGATAAAAGAGATTCTTTCTGCACCAACTTTACCCACATGTATAATGTATCCTCAGGCCTCTGCCTGAAGGATCTTGCTTTTGGTCTAGTGTCTAAGAAATCTTTGCCCAACCTAGGTCTCAAGGAGTTTCTCCTTTTTTTTCCCATAGAACTTTTAGAGTTTTAGGCTTTATATTTAGGTCTATGATTCTGTTTGAGTTAATTTTTTTATGTTTAGAAGTATGGACCAAAGTTCTTTTATTTACATGCGGATAGCCGGTTGTTCCAGCACCATTTGTTGAAAAACACATCCTTTCTCCATTGAATTAGCTTTGCATCTTTTGTCAAAAATCAGTTGTCCATATATGTTTGGGTCTATTTCTGGACTCTTCTATTCCACTTACACATATTTCCCTGCCAGTACCACAGTGTCTTCATTACTGTAGATCTGTAACAACCCTTAAAATCAAATAATATTCGTCTAACGACTTTGTTCTTTTTCAAAGTGATTTCGGCTATTCTAGGTATTCTAGGTCCTTTGCATTTCCATGTGAATTTTAGAATCAGTTTATTGATTTCTATCAAAATTCCTGATAAGATTTTAATTGCAATTGGATTGGATATATAGATCAATTTTAGAAGAATCTTAACAAAAGTAAGCCTTCCAACCCATGAACATTATGTATCTCTCCATTTATTTAGCGCTTTTTAATTTCTCTCAGAAATGTTTTGTGGTTATCATACATAGATCTTTTTTCACATCGTTTCAATTCACAGGTCCTTCACATTTTTTGTCACATTTATCCCTAAGTGTTTCATATTTGTGATACCATTGTAGATTGTATTGTTTTTAATTGCAATTTCCAATTGTATGTAGCAAGCTTATTTTTGTATATTGATCTCAAACCTGCAAATGTGCTAAATTTATTTACCAGTTCTAGCTGTCTTTTTGTAGCTCTACATAAACAATCATGTTATCTGCAAACACAGACTATTTCACTTCTTCCTTTCCAGTCTGGATTTTATTTTCTTTATTTTATTTTTATTTCAATAGATTTAGGGGGTACAAGTGTTTTTTGTTATACAGATGAACTGTATCATGCTGAAGTCAGGGCTTTCAGTGTACCCATCGCCCGAATAGTGCACATTGTACCCAACAGGTAGATTTTTGTCCCTCACCTCCCTCCCCGCTTCTTAGTTTTCAATGTTCATTATGCCACTTTATGACCATACTCCTCATTTAGCTGCCACTTACAAGTGGGAACATGTGGTATTTCTTTTACCATTCCTGAGATACTTCACTTAGGATAATGGCCTCCGGTTTCATCCAAGTTGCTGCAAAAGACATTATTTCATTCCTTTTTATGGCTGAGTAGCACTTCATGGTACACATATATACCACATTTTCTTTACCCATTCATCAGTCGATGGGCACTTAGGTTGACTCCGTTTCTTTTGGATTGTGAATTTTGCTGCAATAAACATTCAAGTGCAGTTGTGTCTTTTTTTTCTTTTTCTTGCCTTATTCTATTGGTTACAAGCTCTAGTACATGGTGAATAAAAGTAGTGGGAGCACATATCTTTTTCTTGTTTATGATCCTAGGGAAAAGCATTTGGCCTTTCACCATTAAGCATGATGCTAGCTGTATGGTTTTATTTATTTATTTATTTATTTATTGTAAATGTCTTTTATCAGGCTGAGGAAATTCCTTCTAGTCTGGGTTTGCTAAGAATTTGAATCAGAAATGAATGTTGAATTTTGTTAATGCTTTTTGCTGCATCTATTGACATGATCATATTTTGTTTTCCTTTTTATTTTTTAATATGGTGAATTACATTGTTTAAGCTTGAATATTAAAACAACTTTGCATTCCTGGGATAAGTCCCAATTGATCATAAAGAGTGTATGTGTGTATGTGTGTGTGTATTAATTGGATTTGATTTGGTACAATTTTATTTAGAAGTTTTTATCTATTTTCAAGAAGTAGTTTGGTCTATAATTTTATATTTTTATAATGTCTTGATTAGATTTTGATATCGGGCTAATGCAAGTTGGGACATAGTTCTCCATTTTCTAGAAGAGTTTATGTAAAATTGGCATCATTACCTCCTTAAATGTTTGGTAGAATTCACCAATGAAGCCATCTGGGCCTAAAGTTTTCTTTAAGGGAAGGTTTTTATCTACAAATTCAATTCCTTTCATAAATACAAGGCTACACAGGTCACATATTTCTCCTTGAGTAATCTTTGGTAGCTCATGTCTTTCATGGAGTTTGACCATTTCATCTAAGTTGTTGAGTTTATTAACACAAAATTGTTCATAATATTCCCTTACTAACCTTTCAAAGTCTGTATTATCTATAGTAATGTCACCTCTCATACCCAATATTGGTAGTTTGAGTCTTCTATCAGTATTTCTTGATCAGTCTCCCTGGACATAAATCAATATTTTTAATCTTGCCCAAAAAAGTACCTTTTAGTTGATTGATTTTTTCTTTCTTTTCTGTTTTCTGTTTTGTTGATTTCTGCTCTAATCTTTATTATTTTCTTTTTTCTACTTTGGGTTTAATTTGTTCTTTTTCTAGTTTTTTAAGGTAGAAGCTGTGATCATTAATTTGAGACCCTTCTTTTCTTCTAGTATAGTTATTTAGCGCTATAAAATTCACCCTAAGTATTGTTAAGTGGCATGTTGTCATTTAATGTGCTGTGTTTTTATTTTCATTCAGTTCAAAATACTTTCTAGTTTTCATTTGGTTTCTTCTTTGATCCATGGGTTGTTTAAAAGTATGTTATTTTGCCTGGGAATTATCCAGAAATATTTCTGTTATTGAATCCTAAATGAATTTCATATGCTGTATAATTTAAGTCTTTTTAAATTTATTGAGTCTTTTTTGTGGTCCAGAACATGGTCTATCTTCATAAACGTTCAACATATATCCTACCTTCACTCAGTGGAGCACTTCATAAAATTTAATTAGGTCAAGCAGGTTAATAATATTGCTCAAATCTTTATATGTTTATTGATCTTCTGTCTACTTGATCTAGCAATTATTGAGAAAGAGTTATTTGATATATTTAACTATCATTGTAGCCATGTTCCTTTTTTTTTGCAATTTTATCAGTTTATTTTGAAATTCTGTCATTAAGGGCATAAATGTTTAGGATTATTATGTCCTCTTAAGGAACTGATCCCTTTATCACTATGAAATTGCCTTCTTTCTTCCTAGTAATATTATTTGACCTGAAATTTACTTTCTTGGCATTAAATATAGCCTTTCCAGCTTTCTTTTGACTAATGTTAGCATAATATAGTTGATTCCCATCATTTGTGGTAACTATATTAGGTAAAGTCACTGTGAACACCGAACTAGCAAATGTTGAACCATTGTTCCTAAAAGAAATATGTATATACATATCTCAGATAAATTATAATCTTACATCCTAAAAGCAAATCATCCTCATATATTTTATTTTCTTTATCTTAAAAAAGAGAAAATAAGGTTCGAAAGTGTTAAGTGACTTACCTGAGTCTGCCCCAATAGCTGCTGACCGAGTTAGGATTCAAATCACATTCTACTAGCCTGAGAGTGTTCTTATGTTACACTATACTGCCTCTTATCCTCTTCATCCTCTGGTCATCTCTGAAACAAGAACGCAGAGTGTTGCGTTATTTGACCTCAACTGATAATGTGGGCATCAAGTGACTCAAATCTTTTGCCATTCTGTGCATGTCCACAAATGACCACAAAAGCACTGAGAATATTGGTGTTGGTGTTACAAATAAATCTTAGTGAGTAAACTAATTCACAAATATGGAATTCTCAAATAACAAGGATTGTGTATCTTTTTCCAGCCTTTTACATTTAATCTGTTTGTATCTTTATAGAGTGCATTTCTGTAGGCAGAATATAGTTGAGTGATGCTTTTTTATCCAATCTGAAAGTCTCTGCATTTTAATTGGGATATTTAGACCATTTGTATTTATTGATTATTGATATTGTTAGATTTAAATCTATTATCTTGCTATTTGCTTTCTAGTTGTCCCATATGTCTTTTGGGTTTCCTACTTTCTTTTAAATTAATTGAATATTTTGTATATTTTTTATCTCTTTTATTGTTTTATTAGCTATAATTCTTTTTTTTATTATTTTAGTGGTTGTTTTAAGGTTTATAGTATACATCTTTCTCACAGTCTACCTTCAAGTGATATTATACCATTTTAAATACAGTATGAAAACTTTATAATGGTTTAATTCCATTTCTCATCTCCCAACATTTGTAGTATTGTCATTATACATTTAGTTATGCACATGTTATAAAACCTATACTACATTGTTACTATTTTTGTTTATAGAGTCAATTGTCTTTCATCATCCCAAGACTACTATGAACACCTCTATGCATATACATAAGAAAATCTAGAGGAAATGGATAAATTGTTAGAAACATACAACCTCCCCAGGTTGAATCAGGAAGGAACAGAAATCCCAAAAAGACCAACAATGAGTAGCAGGATTGAATCAGTAATTTAAAAAATCTTCTAACAAATAATATGCCCAAGACCAGATGGATTCACAGCCAAATTCTATCAGACCTCCAAAGAACTGGTACCTATCCTTTTAAAACTGTTCCAAAACATTAAGAAAGAGGGAATCCTCATTCTGTGAAGCCAGTATCACTCTAATACCAAAGCCAGGAGAGGAAACACACAAAAAGAAAACTACAGACCAATATCCGTCATTAACATAGATGCAAAAATCTTCAACAAAATACTAGCAAACAAAATCCAACAGCACATCAAAAAATAATTCGCTATGATCAAGTGAGTCTGCTCCCAGGGATCCAAGGATGGTTCAACATATACAAGTCAATAAATGTGATTTACCACATAAAAAGAATTAAAAACAAAAACCACATGATCATCTCAATAGATGCAGAAAAACAACTCAATAAAATTCAGCACTCCTTCATGATAAAAACCTTAACAAACTAAGCATAGAAGGAACATACCTCAAAATAATAAAAGCTGTATATGACAAATCCATAGCCAACATCACGCTGAATAGGGAAAAGCTTAAAACATTCCCCCTAAGAACTAGAACAAGACAGGAATGCCCACTTTCACCATTTTTATTCAACATAGTACTGGAATTCCTAGCCAGAGCAATCAGGCAAGAGAAAGAAATAAAGAGCATCCAAATAAGAAAAGTGGAGGTCAAACTATCCCTGTTTGGCAATGATATGATCTTATATATACAAAACCCTAAAGACTCATCCAAAGTACTCCTAGAATTATCAATAAATTCAGTAATGTCTCAAATTACAAAATTAATGTACACAAATCAGTAGCATTTCTATACACTAATAACCAAGCTGAGAGTCAAATCAAGAGAACAATACCATTTACAATAGCCACAAAAAATAATAAAATACCTATCAATATACTTAAAAAAGGAGGTAAAAGATCTCTACAAGAAGAACTGTAAAACAGTGATAAAAGAAATTGTAGATAACAGAAACAAATGGAAAAATATCCCATGGTCTTGAATTGGAAGAATCAATATTGTTAAAATGTCTATCTTGCCCAAAGTGATTTATAGATTCAATGAAATTCCCATCAAAATATCGAAGTCATTTTTCACAGAATTAGAAAAAATAATTGTAAATTTCATATGGAATCAAAAAAGAGCCCAAACAGCCAAAGCAATCTTAAGCAAAAAGAACAAATCTAAAAACATCACATTTCCCAACTTCAAATTATATGGCAAGGCTATAGTAACCAAAACAGCATGATACTGGTATAAAAGTAGACATATAGATCAATGGAACAGAACAGAGAACCCAGAAATAAAACCATATACCTACAACCAACTGATCTTTTGACAAAGCAGCAAAAAACATACACTGGGGAAAGGACACTGTATTCAATAAACGATGCTGGGAAAATTTGGGAGCCACCTGCAGAAGAATATAACTAGATCCCTATCTCTTACTATACACAGAAATTAACTCAAGATGGATTAAAAATTTAAATGTAACACCTGACACCATAAAAATTATAGAATAAAATGTAGGAAAAATTCTTCTAGACATTGGCCTAGGCAAAAAAATTATGACTAAGATCCCAAAAGCAAATACAACAAAAACAAAAATAAATAAGTAGGACTTTCTTAAACTAAATAGTTTCTGCACGGCAAAAGAAATAATCAACAGAGTAAATAGACAACCTAAAGAATGAGAAAATATTCACAAATTATACATCCACCAAAGACTAATATCCAGAATCTACAAGGAACTCAAACGAACTGGCATGAAAAAAACAAATAACCCCATTAAAAAGTGAGCAAAGGACATGAACAGACAGTTTTCAAAAGAAGATATACAAATGACCAACGAACATGAAAAAATGCTCAACATCACTACCATCGGGGACATGCAAATTAAAACCACAATGAGATACCACCTTACCCCTGTCAGAATGGCCACTGCTAAAAAGTCAAAAATGATAGATGTTGGAGTGGATGCAGTGAAAAGAGAACACTAATACACTGCTGGTGGGAATGTAAATTAGTACAACCTCTATGGAAAACAGTATGGAGATTCCTCAAAGAACTAAAAGTAGATCTACCGTTCAATTCAGTATCCTCACTACTAGTTATCTACCCAAAGGGAAAAAAAGGGATTGTATCAAAAAGACCCAGGCACTCATATGTGTATTGCAGCAAAATTCACAATCGCAAAGATAAGGAATCAACCTAATTGCCTGTCCCCTGAGGAAGGAAAAAAGAAAATGTGGTATATATACACCATGGAATGCTATTTAGCCATAAAAAAAAAAATGAAATAATACCTTTTGCAGCAACTTGGATGGAACTAGAGGCCATTATGCTAAGTGAAGTATCTTGGGAATGAAAAAACAAATACTGCATGTACTCACTTATAAGTGGGACCTAAACGATGGGTATACATGGTCATAAAGAATGGTATAATGGACTTCTGAGACTCAGAGGTGGGAGGGTGGGACGGAGATGAGAGATCAAAAATTACCTATTGGGTACAATGTATACTATTCTGGTGATGGATACTCTAAAACCCCTGAACTTCGCCACTATACAATTCATCCATGTAACTAAACACCACTTGTACCCCAAAAATCTATTGAAATAAAAGTAAATAAATAATAAGAAAAAAACATTATATATTTGCTAATGTACTTAATCATTTCTGGTGCCCTTCATTCTTTTGTGTACATTCACATCTTCATCTGCTATGATTTTTCCTTTTGCCTAAAGAATTTCTTTTTACGTTTCTGGGAGTCTGCTGGTAACAAATTTTCTCAGCCTTTATATGTCTAAAAAAGTCTTTATTTTGACCACCCCTACTTGCCCCCTCCCCCTTTTTTTTTAAAGATATTTTCTCTAGGTATAGTATTCTAGATTGACAGTTTCTTTCTTCAGGACTTTAATAATATTTCCGCACTGTTTTCTCACTTATATTGTTCAATAGGAAGCCTGCTGTCATCCCTATACTTGTTTCTCTATATGCTTGTCTTTCTCTGGCTGTTTCTAAGGTTTCTTTAACAGTAGCCTTCAGCAATTTGATTATGATGGAATTTGGTGTCGTTTTCTTCGTGCTTTTTGTGTTTGGGTTTTGTTGAAATTATTGGATTTGTGGATTTATAGTTTTTATCCATTTTCAGCCACCATTACTTCCAATACTTTTTCTGTCCACTTCTGTCTCCTTCTGGGACTCCAATTACATGTGTATTAGGCCGTGTGAAGTTGTTCCACAGTTCAGCAATGCTCTGTTTATTTTTTAAATTCTCTTTTGTCTTTGTGTTTTATTTTGTGTTAGTTCTGTTTCTATGTCTTTAAGTTTACTATTTTCATCTAACACAGTATAATTATACCTCTAGAAGTTATATTTTGGGTCTTTTTAAATATCTTCTATACTTCTACTTAACTTTTTGAACATGTACAATACAGTTATAGTATTTTAATATACCTTTTTCTGCTAATTCTTACAAATGCCACTTCTAGGTCAGTTTTGGTTGATTAAATTTCATTCCGGGTCATAGTTTTCTGCCTCTTTGCATGCCCGATCATTTTTTACTGGATGCACTTATTACGAATTTTGCATTGTAGATGCACATATTATGAATTTTGCATTGTAGAATGCTAGATATTTTTGTATTCCTTCAGATGTTCTCGAGCTTTGTCCTGGGATGCAGTCAGTTGCTTGGAAACAATTTGATCCTTTCAGGTCTGGCTTTTAAGATTTATTAGATAAAACCAGAGCAGCAGTCAGTCTTGGGATAATTATTCCCCACTATTGGCGCAAGAGTCTTTTGTGTACTCCATGTTCACTTAATCGAGAGGTTTTCCAGTCTCATTGGTGGGAGCAAGCACTATCCCTGGCCCTATATAAATGCCAGATCCTATTATCTTTCATCTTTTTGGATGGTTCTCTCTCTAACCTTGGGTATTTTAGTAATATTTTTGTGCTAATCAGTATTCAGTTGAATACTCAAAAGGACCTGCAAGATCTCTACAATTCTTTCTTTGTGCAACTCTCTCTCCCTTCTTACAAATTCCACCCACCCTCATTTCTCTGAACTTTCATTTCTATCTCAACTCAAGCAGTGTACTGGCCTCCCCCTGGGTTCCCTTCCTTTGTGCCACAGTCTGCAAACTCTGTCAGGTTTCCAGGTTTCTGAGGCAAATGTAGAGCTCACCTTTTTTGTTTTCCATCTGCCATGGACACTATTTTTCATTGTCTGATGTCCGGTGTCTTGAAAACCCACTGTTTTTTGTATATTTTTTCTCTTTTCTGGTTGTTAAAGGCAGAAAGAAATACCTTTCATCTTAGTTGGAAGTGGAGGTCCCTATCTCAACTTCTACTTTTGTTTCTAACAAGGGCCACTTCTTATTTTTCCCTTCATCTGCTCTCTATGCTTCGGCCACTCCCTTTCTAGCACCTACTGTCTCTCTGGATTGACTCAAAAAAATACTAAGGCCTTGGAACCGGAATTACCTAGGTTCAATTGCTGGCTGCTGCACTTACTAACTATACTATTTTCTCATTTGTAAATTGAAGTAACAACACCTATCTTGCAGGATTGTTGTAAAGATTAGATGCCGTCACAACCAAAGTCACCTCTCCAGTGACTGGTATGGTAAATAACAGGGACTCAGTAAGTGGTGGGTGCCATTACTAGTACTAGATTTCTTATTCTAGCTTATTCTCCCTTCCTCCTCTTCTTCCCTTCCTCCACCTTCCTTACTCCGGATCTGTTCAGCCCTAATATTTCTTGACTGTGGGCGCAGTGACAAATTATGCTTTAAGCTAAGTCTCGGGCCCAATGACAGCTGAGTCACACCATCAAGAGCCTGTAGAGTGGGAATGAGTCCCAGCCCTGAAATACCAGGGTGTGTGGGTGGTTTCTGCAGGAATCACTGACGAGCACCTGTTAAATATTTTACTTTTTCTTAGATAAGCCTCAGTCGCTTACTTTTAAGAAGACTTAAAGTCTCCCTACACTTAACAAAAGACCAAATAAACCTGGGCCACCACCTGCATTGTTCTTTGCACAACCCCAGGGGACTCCTATCACTCTATAGACCCTGTACATTTGTAGAGTTGTAGCAAGTTCCCAACAGACAGCAGCAAAGTGTATTGAGAAGGGACACCAGTCAAAATTTTCATTAGCGGGCCTTTGGCTACAGAGAAGTTAAAAGTGTAGGTCAACTGCGTATTCCAATAGTTCTCTAATAGAATAAAAAGTCACCTCCCCACTAAAAGCCAACTTGGCTGCCCCTTCTGGGAATTTTTTTTCAGCCCTGGGAAATAGCTCATGGATCTAGAAGCAGTATAGTGCAGAGGCTGAGAACATGGGCATTTAGTACTATTTCAGCCAAAACTGTGCCCTAATCCCAGTTTCATCATTTACCAGCAGTATCACCTTGGGTAACTTACTCAACACTCTGAGGAGTCCCATTTGTAAAATGAGAGTAAATCCACCTGCTTAAAGGGGGTTTTGATTAGGTTGTCATAAGATAATATATGTAAAGGGCCCTGTGTCTAGTACATGACCAGTAAATGATAAATAATATTAGTACCATCACCATTACCATTACATACTACCATCATCAGCATCAGTACTGTTGTTAGTAGCAATAGTGCATCTAACCATTAAAAATCCTCTGGGACCACACTGTCCCACAGAATTTTTCACAGTGATAGAAAGTTCTGTATTTTTGCTGTCTAGCACAGTAGCCACAAGCTACATGTGCATATTGAGCACTTATGCTGGACAGCAAAGCCCCAGCAGTAGAGATTACTCATTGGGAAAACTCACGCAAGTTTTGCTTCCCTACAAAGAGAAGAAATTCCCAAGCTTGCATCTTGGTCCTGAATCTGCCCCAAGATACTTGCTTGGGGGAGTATTTAAATCTTCAAATCCCTACTCAGTGGCCCTCTGGAGAGGGCCTTTCCTTGACCACTGACCATCCCACTACTCTCCGCCACTCACCTCTACCCACTTTATTTCTTGGCACCTCTGACATCACATCCTTATTTGCTGCTTTGTTGACGATCTGTCTCCTGCTACCAGCATGTAAAACCCCACGAGGGCGGCTTCTTTTCTGCCTTGATCACCACTTGATCTCAGTGTCAAGAATGTGTGTGGCATATCGTACGGTTTCAGTAACTCTTTGTCGGACTTAATGTAATCAGGTTATTTGAAAGAAGGCCAGAGCCTGACATTTTATAAGCAAAATACTTCTGTAAAATTAAAAACACTCCCCTCTTTTCCAGACTTTGACCCCCACCCCCTGCACGTTCAGACAAGGGCCTGGGATTCTCTGGAGACCATCACGGTGAGCAATTTCCCAACCCACAGCTCTCAGGCAAGGAGCTTCACTCGCAATGTGGGGAGAGTGTTTTAAATTCTAAACCAGACCCGACATTTAACATCCTCCCATTCTTCTCTCTCAACAACTTACTCTCCTTGCAGCTAATGTGATTAAGCATTCACGGCGATGGGTGTACATTTTTATTAGGACTATGACAAGTGATTCAGAGGTAATTAAGCAATGGAATGTTTCACACAATGCCCACTTCACTTAAGGAATAAACTCTACATGTTGTTGGATTAACTGGCAAAAAAGGAAAAAGAAACCATTCGGAAAGTGTCAACTGCTATAATGAACAACTATTGGACCTATTCTTGGGCCTTGGAAGTCACAGGAAGGTGAAAATTTTCATTTATACAGAAGTGTGAGGAAGATAAGAAAAATTAATGTAAAATATATATGCATGTATATATACACACATATATAAGTATATGTATATATATTTACAGGGTCATTTATTACAGTCTTGTTTTTCTTTTTTTAAAAAGCTGTCATCTTAAATGTACATCAATAGAGTGATTAGTAAATGAATTGAAGAATACATGGAATTTTATGTAGTAGTCAAAAGAATGAGGTAGAATGATATATAGTCAGTGGAAAAGTGTCTGTGCTATACTGATAAGGCAAAAAAAGTTGTAATATAGTCTCATCTGAAAAGTAAATTTAGTCAGTTCATATTTATATGTGCACTGAAAAGTTCTTTAAGGACATGTGTCAAACTGTCACAAGTGGTAACTTCCAGGAAGTGGCTTGGGCCTGAAATTACAATAGGCCCGTATTATTTTTGCAACTATAAAATATATTTAAACATTTTAATTTTTTTTAATTAAGCTAACGTTAAAAAAAAACAGGAGTCAAAGAATTACAGGAGTAGCCTGATAGTTACCAGGAAACAGCACCACACTGACCACTGGCACGGTACTTCCTCCTGACTCTTCCTACCCTCCACGCCCAACCTACACACACACACACACACACACACAGAGCACCTCATGAGATGTTGAAGGAACTAGTGACACAGGAAAACTGCTGCTCGCTGTTCCTGAGGAATGAGACCCCAATTAGGTAACTTGCGATCACTTTGAGTATTTTTAATTGGGTTGACCAATTGGAAAAGTCAATAACACAAACATTTTGATCACAACTTCACTTTGAAGGCCTTGTAACTATGTCAACCTTGTCCAGTGGTCTCCCAGAGAGCTCGCTGCATGTCTTCCTGTCTAAGCCTCACCCAGAAGAAAAGCTTAGCAGGAGGGGGTTCAAGGCCATGATTCTGTTCAGAAGGACACTTGGTTAGCATCATCTTTGGAGCTCAAGGAACCCCAAGATAACACTGACAACTACAATGAACTGCTTCTAAATTAAGACGCAAAGTGAGACTGCACAATATGACCGGACCCTTATATTTATAAAAGAATAATAGCCACAACAAAAATAATCAAAAGCTATTTGACAGAAAATATAAATCTCTCTCATGCTGTCTTTCAAGTCAAAATTCCCTTTTTTTGTCTCTTAATTGTAAAGAAGATAGGCATATTCAAAAAAAAGGGCTGAAAAAGGCAAAGAGATTGAGATTTTAGCAGATTATGTAAACCATATTTCAGGATGTTTGACCAACTCATACTTATTTCAGCGGAGGGAGAGCCAGGTCATGACTCTGCTTTATTGGGTATCTACATTTTGTTCTGTGTGACCCCTACCCTCACCCGACCCCTACCAGGGACAGCGGTTTGGACCACTGTGCCCGTGCGCACATTGGCTGTGCCTATGACTGATGTGGCCCAGCTCGAAATGATGAGCTGGGATTGGGGCATTTGGGTCGAGGGTCAATTGTTAGCAGCTTTAGAAGCAGAAAGCAAGGTTCAGTAAAGACGGGCAACTGTTACTGGACAGGAACAAGCTGAAGCGAAGGAATCTGGCCAGAAGGAATAAGGACAATTAGAGCAAATGCAAAGGGAAAAAGCAGGAATCTTGTGACTATCCAGCCCTAGAGTGGCAGAAAGAATAACCACATCTCCTGAACCTCTCTCGTCTCTGTCTGGGGTGTCCATGAGTCTTGTGCTTACAACAAGCTCCTCATTTCCTTGTGCTAGCTTGAGTAGTTCTCTGTTCTTACATTTATTCAGCCAATATTTACTGAGTGACTACTATGCACCAGGCACTGTGCTGGGGGATGAGAGCACAAGGGTGTACAGGACCCCTGCCCTCAGAAAGGCCCCAACATAATGGGAGAAAGACAATGAACAACTGAGCACGTCAATCACCGGAAGTACGTGCACTGGGAGAGAATATGATAAGGGCATGTCAGCTACTCGGGGAGGTCAGGGAACTCACCTGTGAATGCAGCATTTGAGACAAGATCTCCAGGATAAACAGGAGATGAATAAGCAAAGGGCAGAGAAGGGAAGAGTATTCCAGGCAAAAGGAAGAGCAGACAAGACCAGACGTTTGGTTCAGAGAGCAGCAGGGCGTGGTCACTGAGAACCGACCCAACACGATGCCCACTTCACTGAAGGAAGTGCCCAACGTCCTGCATGCAAATCTGCCATTATCACTGACTGTAGCTTTGGGCAAGCAACTTCTCCTTTCTGAGTCTCCATTTCTTCATATACAAATTGGGGATGATAATAATAGTACCTACTTACAGGTTTGTTGTAAGGATTAAACAAGATCGTGCATGTAAAAAGCTCTGCACAGTACCTGGTTCTACTTCATTTTTTTAATTGACTGTATAATAATGCTTGTATGGATGGACTATGATTAATTTTGCCAGTCACCTATTGCTTAGTATTTTGGCTGTTTCTGGTATTTTGTCACCATACACGGTGCGGCCGTGAGCAACCAGGTTAACATAAGCCTTTGGTCTGAGGTGTCCTCGGCTTAATGGGTCCCCAGGTCTGTGATTCTTAGCCCTGGATATGCCCTGGAAATCTAAACACACAGATTCAGGGCACCACCCCAAACCCACTAAATCAGAAGATTTGGCCCCATAACCATACAATTGCAATGTTAAAAATCTCCCCAGAGAACTAAACAATAGCCAAAGAGAAAAATAAATCTAACTATTATAATGCTGTACGTAAGCATCAGAGAAATTTTTGGAATGCTCCCCTCAAAACATATACTCTCGCACACACTTTCTAAAACACATATGGCTTTTTTAAATTTATATACAGTAAAATGGACTTGTGTTGGTACCCCATTCTGTGAGTTTTAACACACATATAGATTCACGTGACCACAACATTGATCAGGACGCAGAACATTTCCATCACCCTGAGAACTCCCTCATGCTGCCCTTTGCAGTCATATCTATCCCTTGACAACCACTAATCTTTACTGTCCCTTTAGTTTTTGCTTTTTCCAGAATGCCATACTAATATAAATGAAGTCATACCGTATGCAAACTTTGAGGCTTTTCTTTCATTCTCAATGCCTTCGAGATTACCTATATATATATATATATATATATTCTTGCATGTATCAATAATTTGTTCTCTTTTATTGCTGAGTAGTAGTCCACTGTGTGAATGTATCACAGTTTGTTTATCCACCTACCCTCTGAAGGACTTCTTGGTACCTTCCAGTGTTTGGTGATTATGAATAGAGCTGCTATGAACATCCATATACAGGTTTTTATGGGAACATGGTTTTAATCTCTTCATGCTAACCACACCCCATATGCACATGCACTTTCCTTTTTCCAATAAATAATATGTTTCAATTGTTAATGAAACAATTTATATTAATTGAAATGCAGGAAAGAGCCTGTCTGAATTGGGGAAAAAATTAAATTATATAATACAAGAAAACCACCAAGTGTGCAGATTCTATAAGATGCTAATGCTACATTAATCAATGTTTGAACGTATCCTCGTAAGAAAACAATCATGCTTGTCCAAAATAGTGTAAATGGTCCTTCGTTATCTGTGTCACATTCTTAGCCAACCCCCTTTTCACACAGGAAGAGAAGGTTTAGCATCGTCCTTCCCATTTCTGGTATACAAAATACCAGAGAAGCATGTCCTATCTCAATAATTGCATTTGACCTGCACAGATCCAAATGTACTCAGCTAAGGTGGGGGAAGAATAAGAAATAACAATGCAAACCTTCTAGGTGATTCCGCTTGCCACTTCCGTCAATGGGCACATGATTCTGAGTGAGAGTAGGGTAGCTGTGGTGACCCTGTCACTACTGTGGGCCCTGGCCACATTAGCCTTTTGGGACCCCTTCCTTCATTAAAGCATTTTTAAAATTATGTTTTATTATTGCACTGATATAAAGACATATAATCTAGGCTGGGTTCATTATTATATATGATTATTATTATATTCATTTTTTCCCTTTGATTTTGAATGACATTAACACAGAAACATTTTGCCATCTCCTAAACAGATCATCTGCCTTAGGCACTGTGCTTCCTGGGCCCACCGCAGAACTCAGCTCTGGCCCTGTGCCTGTGTTCCCTCAGGGCTCCCCACTTTGCTGAAAATGATTCTAGTGCTTACACATTCCTATTTTTCCCTAAAACACAGCTGATCACAAATCAGCTAATGTGTATGGTACTCAAAGAAAAGGTGATCTCTGCAAATACAAGAGGAAAAACCAACCATGGTAGATGGACTGCGGAACATTTGTTTTTGCCATCGAATCCTTGCTGTGAGCTAGATACCAGGTTGAGTGCTTTACACGCATTTTTTCATTTACTGTTCATCACAATTCTTTGAGGTAAGTGCAATTTTTATCCCATTTTATTTGTAAGGAAGCAGAGGTTCAGGAAGGCTTAAGTAACTTACCCAAGGTCACAGGGCTGGAAGACAATGAAGGTGGAAAGCAAACCCAGGCCTATGCCCAGGGACCACATAATTAATGTTCAGTAATTGTTTAACTTGGAATGAGGAAGGATTTTCTAAGCATAATATCTAAGCATGATAGCATAAGGAAAATTTGATAGATTTGACCAGGTAAAAATTATAAACATACACCTGTCAAAAAAAACACAATGAACCAGATTGAAAGACATACTACATCTATGCAAGAACATATGAGGAAGCGCCAACCCCTTACTGTGTATAAAACACAAATCAGTAAGGCATATACACCATTAAAAAAATAGACAAAGGACATTAAAAAGCATTTCACAATAAAAAGAATATGATAAAAAGTACTAGGTCACACTAGTAATCCAAGAAATGTAAAATAAAACATGATGCCATTTTTCACCAGTGGCAATGAGATGTTTATTCTTTTTTAATGATATAAAGGGGATAATTTTATTCAAAATATATTAATGAGATGTTCCCCAAATCACCCTCGTCCCCAACACACACACACACACACACACACACACACACACACACACACACATTCTGATAAAGTCATCCATTTGTTCCACAGAAGATTAAGAATTTTACAAATGAATTGAGAAAACAAACAAAACAAAACACCAGTCTGAGTACCAGAATTTTTTTGAATTTTTTTCCTGAGCCTCTGGCCTCAAGAAAATGGTCTCAAAGTTTTTATTATTGACTCAGGAATAAGAATTTTTGAAATTTCTAAGGCTACCATGACCATATCCATTGGATTTAACTCAGCACTGGGGTTCTTATAAAGCAATACTGAAGATGGAACTTGGGCTATGACAGGAGGCAAAGCCTTTCCCTTTGGGTCCAACAGTCACAGAAAGGATAATGAGATATATGTATCCTGAACCCAGAGGGGGACCCTTTGGAATTGAAAAGATATAGATTGAATGGATTAAAAAAATAGGATCCAACAATATGCTGCTGCCTTCAAGAATCTCAGTTCCCATGCAAAGACATACACAGACTGAAAGTGAAGGAGTGCAAATAGAAGCCAAAAGTGAGCAGGAATAGCTATGCTTATATCAGACTAAACAGACTTCAAGTCAAAAGCTGTAAAAAGAGACAAAGGAGGATATTATATAATAATAAAGGGATCAATCCAACCAGAGAATGTAACAATTATAGATATATATGTATCCAACATTGGGGCACCCAGATACATAAAGCAAATATTATTATATCTAAAGGGAGAGATAAACCCCAATACAATAATAGTTGGAGAAGTCAACACCCAACTCAGCATTGGACAAATTGTCTAGACAGAAAATGAACAAAGAAACATTGGATTTAAACTACACCATAGACCAAATGGACCTAACAGATATTTATAGAATATTTCACCCAACAGCTGCAGAAAACATGTCTTTTTTTCCATCAGCCTGTAGAACTTTCTTCAGGATTGACCATGTGTCAGAACACAGAACAAGTCTCAAAAAGATTTTAAAAATCAAAATCATATCAACTATTTTATCTGACCACAATAGAATAAAACTTAGAACTCAATAACAGAAGGAACATTTGAAACTATACGAATACATGGAAATTAAACATGTTCCTAAACAACAAATGGGTGAAGGAAGAAATAAAGAATGAAATTCAAAAAACCCTTGAAACAAAAAAAAATAGAAACATACCATACCAAAACCTATGGGACATAGTAAAATCAGTATTAAGAGGCGAGTTTACAGAAATAAATGCCTATGTCAAAAAACTAGAAAGATTTCAAATAAACAACCTAACAATGGAACTCAATGAACTACAAAAGTAAAACCAAACCAAACCTAAAATTATTAATAGAAGGAAAGAAATTATAAAGATCACAGCAGAAATAAATAAAATTAAGACGAATGATAATACAAAATATCAATGAAGCAAAAATTGGTTTTTTGATAAGATAAAATTGACAAACCATTGGACCAACTAAGAAAAAAAAGAGAAGACCCAAATAAATAAAATCAGAGATAAAAAAGACATCACGATGGACACAACAGGAATACGATGGATCATTAGAGACTACTTTGAACTATACACCAATAAATTCAAAAACCTAGAGGAGAAGGATAAATTCCTGGACACATGCCACCTACCAAGATTGAAATGAGAAGAAATAAAAAACCTTAACAGACCAATAACAAGTAATAAGATTAAATCATTAATAAAAAAGTCTCCTGACAAAAGCAAAAAATAAAAATTCAGAACCAGATGGCTTCACAGCTAAATTCTACTGAAGCTTTAAAGAAGAATTAATACTAATTCTTCTCAAACTTTTCCAAAACAATTGAAGTGGAGGAAACTCTTTCTAACTCCTTCTACAAGGCCAACATAACCCTGAAACCAAAATCAGATGAGAACACAACAACAACAAAAAGAAAACTATGGACCAAAAATCCTCAATAAAATACTGGCAAGCCAAATTCAACAATACATCAGAGAAATAATACATCATGATCAAGCAAGATTTATTCCAGAATGCAAGGATAGTTCAATACATGCAAATCAATAAGTATGATACATCACATCAATAGAACAAAGTACAAAAACCATATGATCATCTGGATAGATACAGAAAAAAAACATTTGATAAAATTCATCACCACTTCATGATAAAAACTTTCAATAAATTAAGTATAGAAAGAGAGCAGCTAGGTGTCCAACAAAAAATGGATGAATAAAGAAAATGTGCTGCATATACATGAGAATATTATTCAGCCATGAAAAGGAAAGAGATCCTGTCATTCACGGTAGCATGGATAGAACTGGAGGACATTATACTAACTGAAATAAGCCAGAAATAGAAAGGTAAACACTGCATGCTCTCACTCTTATGAAAAAGCTAAAAAAGATTCATCTTATAGAAGCAAAATGTGGCACAGAGGATACTAGAGGCTGAGAAGAGCAAGGGAAAGAGGGGACAGGGAGAGATTTGTTAAAGGTTACAAAATTACCACTGGATAGTAGGAGTGAGTTCCAGTGTTCTATACTACTGTAGGGTGACTATAGTTAACAATAGTATATTACATTGTTTTGAATAGCTAGAAAGAGGATATCAAATGTTCCCAACACAAAACGATGATAAATGTCTGAGATGAAGGATATGCTAATTACCCTCATCTTATTACTGTACATTATATGTATTGAAACATCACTACACACCCCATAAATGATGTATACAATTATTGTATGTCCATTAAAAAAGAAGAAAAAGTTACTGGAAAAGACATTTGCTCTTTCCAACTAGACCTGAATCTGCTCAGAGATATAGCTGGAATCACTGGAGCTGTCTTGCCCCCATATGAACCATCAGAACAAAGCCAGCACACTGAGGAATGCCAGATACAGAAAGAGACCAGTTTCTGCTAAAATAACTTGAGCCAAGGAGCCAGTTTTACCCCTAGACTTTTTCAATTCATGAAGCAGGAACTCTTCTGTTTATAAATCTAACTATCAAAACATGCTTCACTAGGAAGGTTAGCAAGACCTGGAGCCTTTCTAATTGTAAATTTTCAGTATTGAATAATGGCTGAAGATTGGAAATTCCAAGCTCCAGAGTCTACGTCTGACTCTTTAAAATCAGCCTTGAATCTCAGAAAATAACATCCCAAAGGTCTAAGAATAACATGATGAATTATACATTAGCTCTCTATATGCCACAATTTGTAATTCTAAATAGGATTTGGGTCCAAAGGCAAATTCATTTTCTCCCCTCCGTTTCTCAGCCTAGCTGCAATTAGCCATATAACCAGTTATGGACAGCGAAATGTGGGCAGAAGTGATGTGTGTCATTTCTGGCTGAGGCAGTGAAAAGCCCAGGCTCAATTCTCCAGTATTTTTCCATCTCCATGGCAACACGGGATGCCATGTAGTCCACATGGCGCAGCTACAGCTACAAAATGATGGCAGAGTCATCCTGGGACTTTGAGTGACTCTGTGGAGCAGAGTTCCCTGGCAATGCATGATGGGATATGAAGTCTGAGAGACAGAAAAAGAACCACTTCTGTTGAGTTAAGCCACTGAGATTTGGGGGCTGTTTGCTAAGATGTATTAATATAAGTGGCTCATCTCTACTGATACGGGAGGTTTGTATGTTTCTACCTAGGCCTTCCTCAATAACGCAGAAAATATTTTCCTTCAAGTTTGAAGTTATACCAAAACCATAGAAGAGAGGAAGAACATTTCCAAAGATCCTTCTTAGATCAATGAAGAGAGGAAGTTGATCTAAATAATTATCCATTCCAAACATCAACAGTAAAGTAGGCACTTGTTTGCGGGCATATAAGGAAAAACACCAAAATAAAACCTAAAGTCCCTGGCACCACCATGTAGAGATTTTCCCTTCTCATAAGAAAAAAGAAACTATTAGACAAACATCGTTATTCATTATTCTTAAGCAGTGTAACCCAAGGTCATTCTACCTTCGTATTTGCCAGCTGCTATGAGATCATTTTCTTTCAACTCTTCCATATATATACATATAAATATATATATATATATATATATATATATGTATATGTCTCCACAAATTGACCAAGGACAAATTTATCTATTTATGTAAATAGATTTATGTAAACTTATCTATTTATGTAAAACGGAAGTCTCGGATTTTTTGGATGTTGATGAATATAAGCTTTCTTACATCACTTAATAAATACATACGAAGTGCTACCAGTTTTAAACCATTTTGCGGATTTTTATGTCCATTTACGATACACTTAGAACTGAAATCTACAATATTCATACAAAAATTTTCTAAGCTCTTGTTAAGTTAATAGATTGCTCTTTCTTCTGTATTTATAAGTTGTATATTTTTAGTTGACTTCGAAGTACTAATACTCATGCAAAAAAAAGTTATTTTAAGCAAGGCTTTGCATTGTATGGCAAATTGAGGCAGGCTGCTAAGCAAAATATGCTGCAGTATGTATTCATTAGAAACAAAATCCTTAGGGTAGTTGTAATTTATGGGAAAAGAGCACAGAACAATAACTTAGGTAATAAAAATGTGTTCAAGAGCAAAGGATTAAAGTGAGACAAAAGCAAACTACAATTTGCTGTGATGTCGCTATCTTTGCTGCCCTTATTTTAATCAATACTTTAAAAATAATAAGCTGAGAATTTTCTAGTGACTTAAAAATGCAAATCCCAACCAATGTCAAATTATTTTCTCATATTTCTTAGAGCTTGTAGATTCAGAGCATAGTGAACCATGGAAGGGAAAGGGAGAAAGAACCAAATTATTTAAACAATACTTGTATCTAAATTGGAGGGAGTCACTGTAACTTTTCATTATTGTTAAAAGAAAGACACTTTCTAAGTTCACAGGATGACTAGGGTCTGGCATTTCTGCCAATATTCTCAATAATAATCTAGCACACAGTAAATGCTCAACAAGTATTTGATGAATGAGTTAGTATTACCACCATCTGAATAAAGATTACCAGAATAATTTTGCTAGGAAAAAAAATGATACCTTTTCCCTGCTTTATGTTGTTGTTCCCATGTAGCTGGGTCTGATCCAATTCCATCATGACCAGCATTTCACCCCATTTTCTCTGAAACCAGGTCCCTGGCAGAACTGTGGGGACATTGGCATGCTACAGGAAAATGGGTACTCCCAGTCACAAAGAGGGAGGCTACAGAAATATGTACAATCGAGTTTAGTTTGTAAGACCTCCTCCTAGCCAGGCACAGAGCCCGGAGGGTGGAGTCAGGTATAGGAGGGCAGCCAGGGAGGTGGCAGTGGCTTTGACGAGGCAGGTCCTGAAACACAAACCCAGCATCTAACAAGCTCCTGCACCATCTTTGTTGTTGATGGCTTGTGAACTATCAGCAAATAAGTCATTGTTTTGATGGATTTTTCCTTAATCCCATCTGCCCTGGAAGAGTATTAATAATATGTCACCCTTTCCCATTTGCTGAAAGGGTGACCTGGTAGAGCCTACAGAGAATGGGCCAGAAGATCACAAGCAACTTCTTATTCTAGAACACAGTCAGCCAGGGGGCATGGGGCTAGTGAGACAAGAGGGACCAGCAAGCACAGGACTATTAAGACTATTTCAGATGGGTAGCAACATCCGCGTGTTCCCGGGCATTCTTTTGGTAGCAATGAAAAGACACATAAAGCCACTTAAATCCTTCCCATTTCACACTGTCTTTCAACTACCTGTCAACTATCATTCCATTGGTAGTCTCCTTTGGATTTTAACAAATCATAATATGGTCTAGCCTAGAACAGGGAAGTATCCTCAAGTTTGAAAGTTCCTGTTAAAGAAAAATTAAAAATGGAAGCCATAGTTTAGAGACACCCCAAGCACCCATAGCAACATAACCAAAACTTAAGTCATCCTGACTTCCCTGGAATGCTACCTATAATCATAAATGCAACACGAAACGTAGCTTACGCCCTTGTCAGTATGATTCAGTGAAATTAAACCAAACAGCTGTAAGTAAATTAGCTTAAATAGCTCTGGTTGTTCAAAAAGAACATTAATGTGTAACAGCCAATCATGACAAAGGTCAAAATACTTCCTCCTTTATGCTTAAGCTGCGCTTGAACTGCTACAAAGTGAGCATCTTACCATCTTCATTTGAAGACCCCCCAATTCAAGAACTGTTCTTTGGAACATACAATAAACTTTTAATTTTTTCAAAATGTGATCTGATTTTATTTCTGACAACCCCAACACTGTACTTCAGGGAGAAGAAAGCTAATGGATTTAGGAAGCTAGAAAATTACAAAAGTCAGATCAGAAATTGGTCTTTCTATCTTTCAGTTTCTCCCTGATAGCTCAAGACCACATTTGGCTCAAGTTTTGGTTTGCATTTAAGAAGCTTATTCCTTCTAAAAAGTCTTAGGATACCTCAAACTGTTGGCCAACATGGTGGCTTTGACTTTTACATAGAATTTTTTCCCTTCTTGCTCATTTCTTGCATTTAATTTTTCTTGAATACGGAAATACCGAAGAGCTTTGTGATTACATAACTGTCCCAGATTATTTTAGGAATCCTTCTCTTTGCTACTAAAATTTTACTCTCATTTACTCTCACTCTATTTTGAGAAAGAGTATTTCCTTTTGACAAAATTACAAAGAAGATTTTTTTCCAAACAATTCATCTTGTTTAACAAAAGGTAATTCCCTTCCTTAAAAGATAGCTGCAACAGGAATATTACCAATTTTCATCTAAAATACAACTATTTCCTCCCAATAACCTTCATTGAGGGAAAAAAGAGATGTGGCTATGTGACCATGGGCAAGGGAAGCCTCAGTTTCCTCATCTATAAAATGGGCCTAACACTGGATATGAAGTATATTGTAAAGGGTCTTTCGAGAATACATCTCTTTTCTCTGAGAAGTACCCACCCGCAAGGTACTTTGCTCTATGGGGATGGACACCTTTTCAGATCAGATTCTCTCTCTCGGGAGTCTGGAACTGGCACTTAGACATAACCAGTCGTATTCCTGAAGGTGACTTAAAATGAGGTAGTATAAACTTGCAGACCTCAGGAGCAGCCATCCGGTGACCTGCTTGTGGAGTAAGCCTGAAAGCTGGTCGGGAGAGATAAAGGAATGAGAGACGTATACAGAGAAACCAGGGGGAGGTAAAGGGATCAGAGTGACTGCCAAGGTTCCTAATGACATTCCACCTTCCCGCTCTGGTCCTCATGAGGTCTCACTACATCCTGACATTTAACTTCCTGAAGACATTACTACAGCCTCGTTTGAAAATAAATAAATAAAACTACCTCCTTCTCCTTTTTCTCTTTTTTTTTTCTTTTTGCTAAATGCATCACAAGTTCGTTTCTCTTCCTTGCAACCAGAAGTGTCTTAACTGAAACACAGAAGGAAAAAGATGCCAAAGGTAACTTTCCTTATCTACATCGGCCCTTCAAAGCGAACTCTCTGCTCCAGCCAGAGCTCATGTCAGCCCCTCCCCTGCAGGAATTCCAATTAAAGTAAAAGAAGGTCTTTAGAGTCACATGATCACCTCAATATGCATAAAGGTGACACCAAACCAACATCAAATGCCCAATTACCCAAATGTCTTGCTCAGGTAACAGTCTTTAAATAGTCAAAGCCTTTTTGGCAAATCGTCTCCTTCAGAGAAATTAAAGCCAACTTTGAACACAGTTGATTTCTCACCCTCTTAACAGCCACTCTCAGAATAATTGAAAGAGTTTCTCATTGTCTAACGTGCCAGGTCAACACGGCACCATTGAGCCATTCTATTTAGCTGGGGAGTTCGGCCCAGCGCAAGCCCGCATTTATGCTTTCATGGGATCGGTAAGTAAGTAGTTCCTCACTCAAGAGAGGCCTCAGGGTGAGACCTCTCCCAATTTGGCATTTGAAAGGACAGCCTAAGATCCAGATGTGCGTGTAACAATGGGAAGTGGAACAAGATCAGGCCCATGTCATGGCTGGCTGAGGGGAAGAGGGTGGATCTGAGAGTTCATGACCCTGGGATGTGACCGTGTGGGGCCTTTAAGGTACCGTTCAGAGAGCTTCATGAATGGTTCCAGGGAGTGTGGAGGAGGCCAGCATGTAGCTGACTGATGAATCACTCGCCACCGCACAGATGTTAGCACAAAGAATTCTCTTCATTTCCTACACTCACGGTGTTCTGCTGTGCCCATCCAAGTGGACCCCTTTAACAATGAACTAGCTCTTAGTTTAGAGAGTAGAAATTCACACTCACCCTGCAGCTGAGTGGCTGGGAAAATGTAAGAAGGTCTAATTTTGATGCAAATCAACTTACTCTGCTGTATTTCCAGCTGGTTTGTTCTCTGGATCCATGTTACACAGGGAAACTTGGTTCCCTGCAGACTCCCTCCAAACTCTGCCACTGTGGCATAGCCTCATTAAGCCTGGGGCTCAGAGTATGAGATTATAAGACAAGCTTCTTTCAGTCTCATCAGGATTTACCAAATTTTTAGGAACATCTAGGAATTCCTAGTGACAATGAGATCTATTTAGGAGGAAGGGGAAGTGAAATCAGACTGTGTCATTTTTTAAATGTTTATTGCCAATGTATTAACTTCTGGTTTCAGCTACCACAAGTAATGAATTTTGAAGTTGTCACTCCCATCCTCACAAAACAACAACAACAAAAAGGTAGACTAACTGAAAATCAATGACTTTTCTTGGATCCATCCATGAAGTGAGGTTTCGGGGCAAACTGGCCCAACATCTCGAGAGAGCAGAAGCCACTGGAACTATATAACTGGCAGGAATAAGTAGATGCTAATTTTGATGCGTTGCTGGAGGCTAAGTATGGCCTTACGGGGGGGCTGCTATCTTAGAAAGACCCCACAATTTCATGAACTTTACCTCCAGAAACCCCACCAGATTCTCATGGTGAAGGTCCAAGTGAGATGCCCAGGTGGCCCCGGCAGGGCGAGAAGTGTAATTCTTGTGAAATGAACCCAGCACCCTCCTCTAAACAAAGGCCCGCATTGTGAAATCACTATCCCAATCAAGCTAATTAGCATATCCATAATATATACGATTCTTAAATATATACAATTTTTATTTGTTAATTATACCTCAATAAAGCTGGAAAGATAGATAAATAAATAAAATCCTGACTGAACACATGGGAAAAACAGGCGGGGGGCAGGGCTACTCTCCAGGATAAAGACGTGGCCTGAGGCGGACCCCTCGGGGGAGGGCATTGTCCCACTTCCAGCCCCTCCAGTCTTCCTGCCTCACCCAATGGGGAAACACATAGTCATCCAGGGTCAACCTACACTCAAACATACAGCTCTGGGGTGTTGTAGCCAGGGAAGAGAGTAGGGGGCTGGGTGGATAAGGCTCTGGAGAAACACTTGTAAAGGCCACAGCCGGGGAAACAGGCCCACTGAAGTCCTGGGATTTAATGGGGAGATTTTAGAACACTCTCCTTCCTCCGCAATTTACTACCATGCCAACAGGACTCTAGTATGATAACAGTGAATTACTATTAGAGCTGCAAAACACAGGATCTGTGAGGAGGAGTATAAACTTAAGGGGAGAAGAAAATAAACAAGGACACTAGAGGAATTTGAAGCCTCTGCCAACTACAGCTACAACAGTCTCAAATTCGTAGCCTGATTACAATAAATCCTCACAATAAAGGCCTATTTATCTCACTTCCTAGTACCTGATACAGTATGTCCGCCATTCAAAACAAAACTTAAGGCATGACAGAAGGCAAGAAAAACACGGTCCAAAGAGCCAAAGCACGCAGCAGAACCAGACTCAGATATGACACAGATGTTAGAGTTATCAGATAGGGAATTTAAAATAACTATAACTGATGCATTAAAAACCCTCATGAAAAGACATGGGGGCAACATGCAAGAATTAAAAGGAAATGCTAGAAGTCAAAATACTGCACCAGAAATGAAGAAGCCTTTTGACAAGGACACAGACAAAGGAAAAATCGTGTCCTTGAAGATGGGTGGATGGAAACTTCATAAACAGAAATGCAAGGAGAAAAAAAAAACTGAAAAAAATAAAAACAGAGCAAGAACTGTGGAACAAGTATAAAAGTGTAACAGATTTGTAATTGGAATACCGGAAGGAGAAAAAAGAGAGAAAGAAGCAGAAGAAATATTTGAATAATGGCTGAGAACTTCCCCAAATTAATGACAGACACCAAACTGCAAATATAGGAAGCTCTGAGAGCACCAATTAGAATAAATGCCAAAACATACCACACATACACACACGCACGTGCGCGCGTGCATGCATGCACACACACACACAGAGGCATATTACATCCACAATGCAGGAAATCAAAGACAAAAGAGAACTCTCCAAAGAAGCCATGGGGGGAAAATACTTTCTATGGAGGAACCAAGACATGACTCACAGTGGACTTCTCTTCAGAAGCCATATTTGAAATACTGGGAGGGAAAAAAATTCTGTACCCAGTGAAATTATCTTTCAGAA